>PVKP010036277.1:0-22586 GCA_004027715.1 Plecturocebus donacophilus | reverse complement strand
TTTTTTTTTTTTTTTTTTTTTTTTTTTTTTTTTTTTTTTTTTTTTTTTTTTTTTTTTTTTTTTTTTTTTTTTTTTTTTTTTTTTTTTTTTTTTTTTTTTTTTTTTTTTTTTTTTTTTTTTTTTTTTTTTTTTTTTTTTTTTTTTTTTTTTTTTTTTTTTTTTTTTTTTTTTTTTTTTTTTTTTTTTTTTTTTTTGCTTATTAGGGCATTTTTGTGTAATAAAGTTCACCAGTTTTAGCTGTGATATTTGGTGAATATCGTTAATTATTTGTAGTCGTGTAACTACCACACTGCCCAGTAGAGAAACATCACATGCAAAGAACCCCTTACTAGCTCTTCCACTGCTTTGGAGTCCTTTCTCCTGCTCCTTTTTCTCACCTCCTGCTTCCCCAGCCCTCCTCTCTGCCTCTCTCATCCCTCACACCCTCCTTGTCCCTCAATTCCCACTGCCCAGTAACACCTGAATTGTGACATTGTAAAGAACAGTTTCTTTTCCCTAAAAAATTTAATCCCTCCCTCCCACCCTCACCACTTCCCTTGACTCAACCACTGCTCTGCTTTCTGTCACTGCAGTAGTGAAATTTCTAGAATTTCATGGACATGCAATCATATGTGATGTAGTCCTTTGCTTGGTCTCTCACTCAGCATAACAATGTTTGAGATGATGCCATTCATTCATTTTTGTTGCTGAGCAGCTGCTGAGTATTGCTGGAATCCCAGTTTACTCATAGGTTTCTCTATTCTCCAGTTGATAGACATAGGGATTACTCCAGTTAGGGTGTGTTATTAATGAAGCTACTATAAGTAACTGCTCACAAGTGTGGCCTTACACTTTTACTTCTTTTGGATAAATACATATTTGTGGGATTGCTGGGTCCTGTGGTAATGGATTGGCAGCTGTATAAGAAATTGCCAAACTGCTTTACAAATTAGCTGCAACATTTTTTGCATTCAAACCAGCAATACAGACATTGGTATTTGTTCCATATTCTTGCCAGTATTTAGACTTATTATATATCTTTTTAACTTTACCTGTTCTAGGTGATGTGTGACGGCTTCTCGCTGTGGTTTTAACTTGCACTTCTTTGATGACTAGCATTGTTTGTTATCTTTTCATGTTCATCTCAGTGACTTATTATGTATATTTTATGAACTATTTTGCAAATTCAGTGATTAATTCCAGAGACTTTTTCAGAATTCCCTAGTGTTTTGTGTATATGCAATGAGCCTGGTGACAAGGAAAGATTTTATTTCTTCCTTTTCTATCTTTTGATCTTTTTCTTTTACAATCATTTTTATTTGGTAAAGATGAGGTCTCATTATCAGGCTGGTCTCAAACTCCTGAACTCAAGTGATTCTCCCACTTCAACCTCCGAAAATGCAGGGATTACAGGCAGGAGTCATCATGCCCAGTCCTTCTATTGGTCTTTTATTTCATTTTCTTGCCATGTTGCAATGGTTAGAATGCCTGTTAGGTGTTTAAACAAGAATGATGAGAGCTCACATGTTTGTTTACAAGGAACTTAAACAAGTTTACAAGAAAAAAAAACCCTTCAAAAAGTGGGCAAAGGATATGAACAAACACTTCTGAGAAGAAGACATGTACATGGCCAGGAAATGTATGAAAAAAAGCTCAATATCACTAATCATTAGATAAATGCAAATCAAAACCGTAATGAGACACCACCTCTTGCCAGTCAGATGGCAGTTATTAAAAAGTCAAGAAACAATAGATGCTGGCAAGACTGTGGAGCAATAGGAACACTTTTGTGCTGTTGTTGGGAATGTAAACTAGTTCAACCATTATGGAGGACAGTGTGGCCATTCCTCAAAGACCTAGAGCCAGAAATACTATTTGACCCAGCAATCGTATTACTGGATATATACCTAAAGGAATATAAATCATTCTGCTATAAAGACGCATGCACACATATGTTTATTGCAGTACTATTTCCAATAGCAAAGACATGGAAACCATCAATGATAGATTGGATAAAGAAAATATAGTACATATACACCATAAAATACTACGCAGTCATAAAAAGGAGTGAGTTTATGTCCTTTGCAGGAACACAGATAAAGCTGGAAGCCATCATCCTCACATCCTCAGCAAACTAACATAGGAACAGAAAACCAAACACCACACGTTCTCACCCCTAAGAGGGAGCTGAACAAAGAGAACACATGGACACAGGGAGGCAAATCATACACACCAGGGCCTGTTGGATAGTGAAGACTGAGGGGAGGGAACTTAGAGGATGGGTCAATAGGTGCAGCAAACCACTATGGCAGACTATACATATGTAACAAACCTGCACATTCTGCACATGTATCCTGGAATTTAAAGTAAAATAAAATAAATCAAATATAAAAAGAAAACTCCTGTCTTACATGTATGCATATGTTCATTGCAGCACTGTTTACAATGGCAAAGACTTGGAATCAACCTAAATGTCCATCAATGGTACACTGGATAAAGAAAATGTGGCACATCCACACCATAAAACACTATGTAGCCATAAAAAAGAATGAGATCATGTCCTTTGCAGGAACATGGATGAAGTTGGAGGCCATTATCCTTAGCAAACTAACACAGGAACAGAAAACCAAATACCACATGTTCTCACTTATGAGTGGGAGCTAAATGATGAGAACACATGGACACGTAGAGGGAAAGTACACACACTGGGGTTTATTTGAGGGTGGAGGGTGGGAGGAGGGAGAGGATCAGGAAAAAGAGCTAATGGATACTAAGATTTAATACTTGGTTGGGTACTAATGGGTACAGAAATAATCTACAACAAAACCCCATGACACAAGTTTACCTAAATAACAAACCTGCACATTGATTTAAGAAGATAGTGGTTGTGTGTGGATGCCACCATATCTTTAGCAGTATCTTTATCTACCAGTTGGTCTTTAAGGGGGTGGGGCTCCCTGTAATCAGGAGGGTGAGATGACTTGATGGAAGATATCACTCCGTCCCACAGGGCTTGCTCATGGAGTCCCTGCACAAAGTGGCACACATTTGTCTATGTGACAAACCTACACATCCTACACATGTACCCCAGAACTTATGATAAAAATTAAAACAAAAAAGAAGTTGTAATTAGATTGAGCCTGCCCAGATGATCCAAAATAATCTCCCCATCACAAAGTCCAAACCCTTATTCAAGGTAACATAGTTAAAAGTTCTGAGGCTTAGGGTTTGGATAGATTCGTGAGGTTATTTGTCTGGATTTCACAGTGAATACGGTGGCTGAATAAGGTTTAGTATTAGTTAAACTTTTAGAAGATGGAAAGAGAGTAAATGAAAGGAGCCATTCCATAAAGAGAGCGTAATTAAAGATTAAGCAAATGTATGCATAACCCTGTGAATGAAAGAGAGCAACATCTACTCATACCACCCTGGAGTGTCAGACACTAAAGACAAATGGTGATCTTAAAGGTAGCCACAGAAGAAACACAGATTATCTGAAAAACAACTGTGTTTGAATGTAACTGATCTCTCCTCATTGCTCACAGCAACCAGAAGAGAGAGCATCATCGAAGAGCTCAGGGAAAAGTAAAGTCAAAGCAGACATATATGGCCAGCAAATCCATCTTTCAAGAATAAGAGCAAAATAAGGACATTATAGTATAAATAGAACCCTTGATTTATTGGCAAAATTCCTACTCTAAAAATATTTAGGTCATAAAGAATATAAGAAAGGAAGAAAGAAAAAAAAGGAAGGGAGGAAGGGAGGAAAGAAACAAAGAAGAAAGAAAAAAAGAAGGAAGGAAGGAAGGAAAAGAAAGAAATAGAAAAAAGAGAAGAAAGAAGAGAGGAGAGAAAGAGAGAAAGAAAGAAAGAAAGAGACAGAAAGAAAGAAAGAAAGAAAGAAAGAGAAAAAGATGGATGGCTAATAATAGGTACATATAAATCAATATTGTCATTATAAAATAATAATGTAGAGTTAAAGTGAAAAAAATAATGTAAAGCACTTAATATGTTGTGTTATCATTTCCTCATCCATCTTCCAATCCCTACCTAGACTGTGCCATCCATGAGGTCTGAGGAAGTTGGATTTCTTTTTCTGAGACTCCAGTACATGGAGTACAGTACACAGGATAAGGTAGGGGTTTGATAAGTGTTTACCAAGTAAAAGGATTTCCTGGAGACAGTTAACAGGCCAGGACTTGTGCTGCATAAGCACAGTTCAAAAGCAGCTGAGGGGAGTCACATCAGAGAACATGGTGGTATGGGAAATTCCAGGAGCCCAGCCCCCAAAATAAGGGATGACACAAGAGACAATGTGCTTGTGAAACAGCACACACACACACACACACACACAATCTTGAGAATATCTGTTAAAACACAGATTCCTGGATGGCACTGGCAGATATTCTCACTGAGTTGACAAACAATCAACTGTATTGAAACTCTGAAAAATTTTCAAAAGTTTCTAGCAACCAAGTGAATGCAGAAAAAACAACTGAACTCAGCAGCAGAGCTTAGTGGGATCACAACCTACCCTTGGCCCTTTTCTCCCTCCAGGTCAGCAGTGTTCTTGAAGACAGCAGCCTGGGTTCCCAGTGTGGGTTCCTGGTGCCAGATGGATCTGAGTAGATCTTGCTCTCAAAGAATTTTTTTTTTTGGTCCTTTTGGGCAACTCCCTGAAGGATGAAAAGAAATGGTTTGCATTTCCCCCTACTTTGATCTGTCTCAGGACAGAGAGTCAGCCAAGGCAGATAGCATTTGATTAAAACAAACAAACAAACAAAAGCCAAAACTTTTAAAAGCTAGTGAGTCAGCAGCTATCTCTAGGGCAAAAAATATCAATTGAAGATGGTAATAGACATGCAGAAAAGACTGGAAGAGAACGCTGGGAACTGGGAGTGGGATGCTCTGGGGAAGTAGGGTTTGGGAAAGCTTCCATATTCCTGGGAACCTAGATAGTCTTGTACATGACTAGTGAGGGGCACATGCTCACAAGGCACCTGAGAAGGTCCCTTGTTCACACCTCTAGCTGACTGTCAATATTATATAAGCAAGAAGTAAAGGCAAAGGCAGAGTTGTAAACTGCCTGACTGACTGTTGAAGGCATGATCCCAACACTCCCTGACCCTGGATGAAATGACTGGAATTTTTTCTCTTTTTGGCTCAAGACATTTAAGGAAATCTCTATCAAAGCATGCTAGAAATTTGATAGATTACCACTAAGCTAACCAAATAGAGACTTCAGTGACCACACAAAATAATAATAATAAAAAAAGAATACAGTCTATATAAAAATAGTTTAGAAAATGTAATTTTCAGAGTTACCATATTATAATATTGAAAATGTCTCGTTTTCAACTAGAAAAAACATGAGTTATGCATGTATGAATGTATGACCCCCATCACAGGAAAAGCAATGGACGGAAATTGTTTCTGAAGAAGGTCAAGCACTGGACTGACTTACTAGACAAAGACTTTAAATCAACTGTCTTAAACATAATCAAAGAGCTAAAGGAAACCATGGACAAATAACTATAGAAAATCAGGAGAACTACGTTTCTCTAAAGAGTGAAAATCAATACAGAGGTAAAATTGCGAAAAGGAGCCAAATGGAAATTCTGAAGCTGAAATGTATTGGAAGCAAAATAGAAAATTCACTGGAGGGCTTCAAGGGCAGATTTCAGTATGCAGAATGAAGAATCAGTAAAAGCAAACAGGTGAAATGAAATTGTCCCATTTGAGAAGCAGAAGGGAAAAGTATGAAGAAAAATCAACAGAAGAGATCTGAGAGACAACATCAAGCATATGCATTTGGGAGTCCCCAGAAGGGAGAGGAAAGAAGAGGAGAGAAAGAGTATTTGAAGGAATAATGGCCCCAAACTTTCAAAATTTTATTACAAACAAAAATCTGGGTATCCAACACACCCAAACTTTTAAAGTATCATAAATTCAAAGATGTCCACACTGAGAGACATTATAATCAAACTGTGAGAAGTCAAAGACAAACAGAGCATCTTGAAAACAACGAAAGAAGGGACTCCTCGAGTACAAGGATCCTCCATGAGATTAACAGCCAAGTGTTCTTCAGAAACTATGAGTTCAGAAGACGTTGGTGTGACAAACTTAAAGTTCAGTAAGAAAAAAAACCCTGTCAACTGACAGTGGTATACCTGGCAAAACTCTCCTTCAGAAATAATGAAGAAATTCAGTCATTCACAGGCAAATAAAAGCTGATGACATTTGTCTCTGGTAAACCTATTCTCCAATTGATGCCAAAAGGAGTGCTTCAGGCTGAAATAAGAGGGCATTAGAGAGTAACCTGAATCCATATGAAGCAAAAGAGTACACAACTAAAAGTAACTTCAGAGGTAAATAGAAAAGCAAGTATTTTGGGGGGTGGGGTGGGGTGGGTAGTGGTTTGTAACTCCTCTTTTGTTGTCTCTATTTAATTTAAAAGAAAATGCCCATCAACTGATGAATGGATAAACAATATGAAATCTATTCTGCAATGGAATATTATTTGACTATAAAAGGAATAATGTACTGATACATGCTACAACTTGGAAGAACCTTAAAAACATGTCAAATGAAAGAAGCCAGTCACAAAAGGCCATATATTGTATGATTCTATTTGCATAAAATACTCAGAAGAAGCAAATCTAGAGAGACACAAACTGGGTTAATGGTGCCAGGGGCTGGTGGCAGGGGAGAGTGGAAGGTGACTGCTTAACATGTACAGAGTTTTCTTCCAGGGTGATGAAAATGCTCTGGAACTTGATAATGATGATGGCTACATAACATTGTGAATCTATTAAATGTTACTGCATTGTACACTTAAATGGTTACAAAGGTAAATTTTGTGTTTATGTGTATTTTATCACAATAAAAAAGAGGCTGGCAAATATATTCCAAGTTTGCTTGGGAATCTGCCTGTCTTTTCCCCTCAGGATTTCATCTCCTATTCAGAGCTCACCCTTGCTCTTCTGCAAGTAGAAAACCTTCTTTCAGAACATGGTCCAAGATTAGTCAGGTCCAAATCCCAAAAGAACTTTTTGTCTTGGATCCAAATGCTCGGATGCAACTCTGGGGCTAACTTCAGGGGAAGTTAGGAGATTATTCAAATAAGATGACTCACTGAGAGGGACAATGTTTGGCTTTAATGTTAGGGAAGTTATGTTTGCATTTCTAAAAAGGATCCTGCTTACCAGTGAATATATAGTTTTTGTCTGTGGAGGATGGAGTTCTCAGCAGAGGAATGAAAGACAGCCCTAGGAACATGATCCACCACATGGGTAGCTGACTGACCCACCCATCTGCCACCCCCAGCTGAAGGAAGCAGCTAGACTCTACCCTTTGCCCATCCTTCAATTGTATTCCACTGGATATGGCCCCTCTACAAGTGTGGATGTTCATGGATCTCAGTTGCTCTTCAAGCTGTTGAGGACTCTCCACTGGTGTGACTCATGCCTAGATGGGCTCTGCAGGAGGCTGGGTGTCTCCTAATTCTCAAGGCTGACCTTCAGTGAACCCAGACCAAGCCTCAAAGTTCTCAGGGGCTCAGCTTTTCACCTATGAAATGGAAGAATACATCTGTCTCTTTTCGGTAGTGGTAAATACACATACTTACATACATATATATATGTTCACACACACATATATACATGGACACATATATGACAATCAGTAATCCATATATTGATGGTGTTTTTGGTGTTGCCTTTATTGATTAGCTGAACTCTATAATCAAAAATTGGGTCATGGATTTTGAAGGAAGAACTCATTTATTTTCTCTGTTGGAGTCCTCAGTAGGCATTTCTGCCCTTTTGGTTCAGATGAGAAAGTAGCTTTAGGCTGAGGCAGGAAGAAGATCTGGACTACTACTGTTACTACTGTTATTATTATAGAGATAGAGTCTTGCTATGTTGCCCAGGCTGGAGTGCAGTGACTATTCACAGCTGTGATCATAGTGTACTACATCCTTGAACTTCTGGCTCTAGCAATGTTCCTGCCTCAGCCTCCTGAGTAGCTGGGACTACAGGTGCATGCCACCATGTCTGGCCTCATTTCATTGTTATTTTACTTCAAATGTTTCATTTTAAATGTTAAAATATATGTTTTTATATCACAAAAATGAAACTCTATTTGATCACAGAAGACTGTAAAATGTGCATACAGATAGAAACATCACCTAAGTCTTTCTTTAAAAAAAAATCACTACTATTGTATTGTTGAACCTTTGTAGACTGCAGTGCAAATGGTGATCCCTGGAGCTGTCTTGTCAGTGGTGCTAATTTTCATTTTCTTATTTTCTCTCTCTCTATTTTTACATATGCTATAATTTTACAAAGTTGCATTCATATGTTATGGGTTATCTTGGATGTTGCTTTTTGAATATATACACAAGTAGTTTTCCATGTTATAAACTCTATATAAAGTTTATACACTTTTAAAAGCCACATTCTATTTCAGATAAGAAGATGTAACCCAGCTCCTTTTGGATCCATCTGATTTCATTTTGTCTCATTGTAAAGAATGTTTTAACAAGCATCTTTATATAGAGATTCTTCTATGTTTGGAATCTTAGAAAATTCATATACTACTCAAATGATAAATATTAGGTCACAGACTTTTAAACATTTCTAAATCGTTTCAGACACATTGTTACATTGCTTCTCTAAATCACTGTACTGATGTATTCCACTTCACCTTTCAGGACATGCTAGGACTCAAGGCTATTTACTGATCTGGATGACAGAGGGATGTTGGGGTTAAATGTTGAGTGAAATCACAGTCTTGAGGACAAATACCTCAGAGAAGACCATCACCTTTTCATTAGGCAAAGCTGGATTAACTTCCCCAAATGTGGTTGAATGTAACTGGCAAATAATTCTCAGCAGAAGTTAAGAGTTCAGTGTCTTTAGCTACATCAGAATCTGCCCAGATGTCCCCATTCTGGTTTTCAGGATCCCATTTATTTTCAGGATCCCATTTATTCCCAATCAATGCCCTCACTTAAATAACAGATATTCTTTGAGTTTGGGATTTGTTTTGTGTTGTAATTTAGCCACACACAGGATGAGACCCTGGGTTTATTTTTCAGAAATGTCAGCCCAGCAACTACAGGAGATTAGGATTTCATTCAAAAGAAACAGAAACTTTTAGGTGGTTTATGTGGCTCATGAGTTGGAAGTTTGCAACCCTGAGTTCATCTGTTTCTTTCCCCGTTTTGTCCAGCACAATTGGTAGCAATGAGCCAATCACCTTACACTTGCTAGTTTAACAAAGTCTTTCTAAGGTCTTAAATACATGGTCACCCAGATCTTATAAGTATTTGATAGGTCTATTCAATGATGATATTTTGAGTATTAGCACTAGAGTGCTTTGTACCTTTAAATATAAGTATATTAGAGAACCAATTTAAGAACCCCACCCCCCAAATGCAGTAAACTTATTTTTAAAATACTTATGTACAGTGTTCCTGTGCCCCAGCAAGCTGGGCTGTGCATGGTCTGAGGCCTGGCAGGTCAAAGACGGCTGGCTCAGCTAGGGTGCACTATGCACTGGTGGGTCAGCAGCCCACAATGCTGCTGAGTTTGTGGGCACCAAGCCCATTCCGGAGTCACACACACTGAGTCAGGCTACAGTCACCCCCAGGCTTTAAGGGGTACTCTCCTCCTGCTAGTGCCAAGCTGGGCTATAGGGAGCAGCATGCCTTTGCATGCTGCCTGAGAAACTGCAGTCCCAGCCCCTGCCACAGACACCTGGGCCTGCACGCTAGTGCTTTGCATGGCTGTGGCTATTCAGGTACTACTTCTGATCGCCCGGTACTGGGAGCAGCCTGTCTAGGGGGACTAGTAGGATGTCTATGGAAGGCTGCTTTCATGCTATAAGGCAGGGTTAAGTCTTTGGGACAGAGACTGGTTAGCAAAGTTGAAAATGTTGACCCTGGTCCTTTTGGGGACTATTTGCCAGCCCCTATTTTGAGTGTTGTCTGGCAGGACCCCAGGCTCTGGGAGCTGATCCTCCCTCACTCAAGGCCTGCAGCAGCCTCCCGCTGAGCTCTCACAACCAGCAGGAGCAGTTATTCTTTGGCATCAGGGACACTGCAGGGCTGAGTTGCTCCCTGTCTGGAGGTGGTTTCATGGGGCACACTGCGTCAAGGACAGTGAAGAGCTGGTGTCCTCAAACTGCATCCTGGTGGAGCCCCAGGAGCTGCAGGTGCTGACTGCCTCTCACGAGGACTCTGGGGGCCTACAGCTGCAGAGACTCACCCAGCATGGGCAGTGCCTGTTTAGTGTGTACATGACAGATGTTCCATCCTCAGGAGATGACAAAGATAGGGAGGACAAGGCTGAAGACACAAGTGCATCATTTATTTCATCTGGCACTTTAGAAACCTGTCCCTGGCTCATGCACAAATCCACCTTTGGGTGGCCACAGGCTCCAGCTTACTGGAGAGGCCATGTGTACCTGTGTAAGCAACACACCCCAGCTTGTTCCCACCTCCAGTCATCTCTCTGTATCTGTCATGATGCCAGCAGTGAGGCCCTGAGCCCTTGAGCAAACTGTCTTAGCACAAATTCCAGCTCCATTACTTACTGCTGTGTGATCTTGACCAAGTCACTTAACCTCCCTATACTTCACTAGCTTCCATTATAAATGTGTGTGTTCACATATGCCAAGTACCCAGAAAAATACCTGGCACACAGCAACACCTACCACAGAAGTGGTAGCTATGATTATTACCTCATTAAAACAGTGGAGATGTCACCAATCAGGGCTAGAGATAATTTGGGAAATCCTGATCTGCTGCTGGTTTCAGGTGTGGAATCCTTTAGGACCAGCAGGCACACAGCTGCCTCGGAACAGCTGGCACAGGGCACTGCAAACCCTGAGCACCTCAGAGCTCAGAACACTCTGAGCTCCGAAGTCCGGGCTGCTGGGGCTCAACTGTGGTGTTAGTTATAGAGTGAGGACCCTCCCTATGAAGTCTCCCAGGCTCAAAGTCTTCCCTCAACTCTGGAAATGCAAACTCAACACTTACCTCATGGAAAGATTCTGCAGGTTAAGGAGGAGACATGTGAAAAGTGTCTGGTGGATACTGGGGATGTCAGTGTGGCTGGGTGACAATGGTGAGGCAGAGTGGAGGGGCAGGTGGCCCCTCCTCAGTCTGTCTCCCCCAGGCCCTGTGAAGACAGGTGGAAGCTCTCTCCAGGCTCTCACCTGGCCCTAACCCAGCATGTCTCCATCTTCCTCTCAGTCCTGGTTCCCCCTAGCCCTGCAGTCAATCCCTGAGCTGGGAGGGGGCCCTTGAATCCACCTTGTCCTGTGTCACAGTGTCATCCACTCAAGTTCACATTGCCACTAGGACTCTTGTCAGCCAAGGATTGTGGCCACAGTTTGTACCTTCTGCAACATGGCTTCACCTTCAAGTGCGGGTGATGGCAGTGCCCATACAGAAAAAATGTCACCATCTACCTTTATTGACCTTAATTTTTCAGTTTTCCAACCCTCAGTGAGCAAGGAAGAGCATGGCTTCCACCAGAAGGCATGAGGTCAGCAGTCACAGGGGCAACCAGCAGGCAAATGCACCTGAAAATAGACCCAGCAAGGAAGCACAAGTATTCACTGAGGGTGGGAACTCCACAGATCTGGCCATCTATAAGCATATCAGAGAACTTACCATGAGTAGTAACTTTGCCAGAGAGACTTATTTGCCTGTTAAAAAATCATAAAATTATATAACATAATACTTTAAAATTTTCTGTCAACACAAAACTAATCTGGCAGTTGTGGCTTCTGGTGAGCCACTGTGATAAAAGGCATTGTAAAGAAGGCTGGCTCTGCGGTGCCCCAACCTGCCAGAGCTTCAGATGGTGGTGGTCTACCCAGAAGTATCTGGCAACTCACCTGCACAGGGCCAGGGTCCCAACTCCTCACACCCCAGTCACCACACCTTTTCCTGCTTTTCTTTGTTTCTTGCTTTTTCTTTCTTTTCTTTCTTTCTTTCCTTCCTTCTTTCTTTCTTTCTTCTTTCTTTCTTTTTCTTTTCTCTTTCTTTCTTTCTCTCTTTCTCTCATTCTTTCCCTTTCTTTTACTTCCTTCCTTTCTTTCTCCTTTTTTTTTTTTTTTGTTAAATCTCAAGGAGAAATACACAGTTGCCAGAGGATGGAAGACCTTGCTCATCACATTAAAAAGCTCAGGTATTTCTGTTAGAGTCACTTGTTTCATTTTAGGTGCTGACTCCTGTGTCCATCTCAACCTGGGCATTGTGCTGCTACCTTCCAGAAAAGAAAAACTAAATAGTGCTTTGTGAAGGGGAAGTGCTTCTCATTTCCAATGTCAGCTTAACAGCCTGCCAGATGAGCAGATGGGGGACACAGGTGAGGACTCAGGCCTGCTCTCCTCCCACAGTACATTCTGAGTCTTGGAAAGAGTTATGAAAATGCCACAAGTACAAACATGCCTGGGCCACCCCCACAGGGACAGTTCCATGAGGCTGTGCCACTCAGTCCCAGAACCACCTGCCATGGGCTACACTTAGACAGTGACCCAAGGCTGACCTGGGATGATGCCACCCAGGATGTGTCATCCTCAGCTCCTCAGGACATGATGCCAGCAAAGGCAAAGTTATCCCTAGCAACAAGACAGAAGAAGAAATGGAAATGGAAGGAAGGACAATGTAGCAGTAGGCACCATGACCAAGAGAGATAGTTCCAGAAGTGTAAGACAACTCCACATGCAGATGCTGTGGCTGTGCGATTACACTCCAAGAGGGAAGTCCAGGCCACTGTCAGGCTGCTCACTGCCTTTAGCTGGGGTCCTGGAGGACATTAAGTCCTGAGAATGTCACATTCTAGTGGAGGAGAATGAACTGACAGATACACAGCAAAGCTCCACATACTTTTCCTTTTTTTGTGTGTGCCTGTAAAGTTCATCTTCAGTGTCCTCTCTCTTCAGCTATGACTACTAGTTGGTTGAAAAAAAAAAAAACAAACAAACAGGACAATAGTAAAAACTGGAGAAAAGTCTTTGGCTATGGAGAGAAATGCTGGCTACTTCCAGTAGTTTCAGGCTTGGGTGATGGTTGCAGTTTTCCAGCTCATCTTGTAGGGGATGAATCCGGAAAAAGCTTCTGTCACAAATTAAAATAGATATGCAGAAGTATTGGCTCAAATCAACCTTGTCTTATCAAACCACTTAGTGACTCAAAAGACCACTTGGATAGTTAATCTCAGTGGCAAGAGAATGTAGCTGAAGAAGGTGTTGTTACATCAGGGACAAATAACCATGTTCTAGTGGCAATAGAAAATGAAAGACCATTTGTTCATAACCATTTGAATCACAGCAAGGTATATAAGTACACATCACTGACTGATATTTTCAGTTCTAAGTCCAAGAACATAATCAATAGAGTAAAGTAATTGAAGTATCACAGAAGATATATTTGTGTTTTTTTATTTTTTCAACTTTTAGTTTCAGGGTGTATGTATGTATATATATCTATGTGTGAGTGTGTATATATGTGTGTATATATATATATATATATATGTGAAAAAATACATATATATTTAAAGAAAGCCTTTGTATAGTTTTCTGGAGCCACAGAAGCACTGCTTCAGAACAGAATGAACGCTTATTCTTCATTGTTCATTTGTACAATATTCACTAGCAGCTACAAAGGTGACTTAATTTTCCTCTGGAAATAATGCTTACCTGTGGTGAGATGTTGGAATATATGTGAGCCATCATCATACGTTAACATGCCATATGAAGTTTTGAATACCTGATTGACGTTACTAGGGTTGCTTCTTAGTATCCATATGAATTTTCACTCCAAAAACACAGCCAGTGAAGAACAACTAGGGCAAATGGTGGCTGAAAGTAAGATCCAAATTACTGTTGTTTGTACTGTATAAGGAAAAGAAAATAATTCTTATTTGCAAATTTGATTCTCAATTGCTAATTTATAATTATGGTTTTATATATTTCAACATTTTTAATAAAGTATTTTTATTGTTACCTATAAAATTTTTAAAAGGATTCTGTTCCTCTAGAACCACTCTTTGTACCAAAGTCTCCATCAGTCTGGATTCTCCAGAGAAGCAGAGCCAATATGGTGTGTGTGTGTGTGTGTGTGTGTGTGTGTGTGTGTGTGTGTGTGTGTATTTGTATTTGTATTCATATTATAACATTTATTCATTAGGGTGATAAGTATGAAAATCTCCAGGATAAGCCAGCAGGCTGAAAATGCAAAAAGATGATGTTCTAATTCAGAGGCAGAATTTCTTCTTCTCTGAGAAACCTCAGTTTCTGCTCTCAGAGTCTTCTACTGATCAGATCAGATCCATCCAAATTATTGATGGTAGTTTCCTTTTTGTAAAGTCAGCCAATTCAGCATGGGAAAGGGGTCATGGTAGACTGGGGGAGGGCTGTTCTCTCCACCTCCTCACATTAGGCTAACAAGGACAAAGACACATTCAGATGCCTTTGCAGAAAGAAAAGCCAGAGGCTCTTGAAGTCACAAAGTGGAAACATGAAGAAATCCTGCATCCCAGCCCCTCACAAGATAACTGTCTCACACTGCAGAAGACAATAGTCATGAACAAATTCAGGTCAGTGGCCATAAAGGGTAATACTCTGAACTCCCCATCACACACTCAAAGTGTTCCAAAGAATCACCATAATCCAGTCTTGTCCCCTCTACCCCATCCTCCTTTCACATAAGGCCTTCCAGGATGTCACCTTTACAAGCTTTGAGAGACACATCACAGCCCTGGGCACTGCCGCCACCTGGGATACAACAAACACAGGACCTGGTCAGAGCCTGCAGGAGCTGTGGGACGGGAGGAATTATGGCATAGGTGAGTTCCTCCACACCCATCTCCCATACTTACACACACCCTGAGCACCTCCTTTTCTACCTCTGGGAAGAAATCATCCTGTGAGGGATCAGGGAGGATACAGGGCCACGAGGACCTAGAGGAACCCTCTAGTCTTCGACCCCAGAGAAGTTTCCAGAATTGTGACAGCAGACCCAGAACAGTAAACATGAGGAAAACAGGTGTGGGAATAGGACCAATTGCGCTCCTAAGTTCTGTCCTCAGCAGGGACCTTCCCCTGACCTGTGACTGCTAGGATCAGGTCCCCATCACCACTATCATCAAGTCTTGATGACATATTTATGTCATCAAGAAGGACATAAATATGTCCTTCATTGTCTCAGGTGCTTTACAAGAGAGTAAGTGCTAGCGCACAGGGCCCAGGCTGGGTAGGCCAGTGTGTGTGTATAGTGCTTCCCAGTAACCAGGCAGGGCACACTTCTACTTGGGGCTTGAAACTCTCAGTGGAACAAAAATACTCAGACCCCACTCCTCACCCCTTCCTAACCTGAGCTCTTTTTCTGCCACATCAAAGATGCAACCACAGTTCCAGTGACCACAGCTCCTAGGACAACCAGGCCAGCAACGATGTCCATGATGGGGATGGTGGTCTGAGAAGACGGCTCTGGGAAAGGATGGAAGTTGAGGAGTCCTCACCCCAGGCCTCAGCCCTGACCCTGCTGAAGGGCTCTAGAAGGGCTCCTCCTTTCCATGAGATGTGACCCCTCATCCCCCTCCTTACCCCATCTCAGGGTGAGGGGCTCCAGCAGCTCCTCATGTGGCACATGGCATGTGTATCTCTGCTCCTCTCCAGAAGGTGCCATCATGGCGGTCCATTTCTGAAAAGTTCCATCCACTGCAGGCCTGGTCTCCACAAGCTTGGGGTCCTGGGTGTGGTCCTCCCAATCCTGCTGCCAGGTCAATGTAATATCCACAGGGTAGAAGCCCAGGGCCCAGCACCTCAGGGTGGCCTCATGGTCAGAGATGGGGTGGTATGTCATGTGTGTCTTTGGAAGGTCTGACAAGAAAAGTCAGAAAATTCAGGCACTTTCCATCTCTCCTGGGACACCCCAGCAGTGCCTATATGACCATCCTGAGAATGGACAGGACACCTGGGGTGGGGAAGGGAGCACAGAACCCAGACGCCAGCCTGGACACAGGCACCTGGGATAATCTCCTATTCCCTGGAAAGTTCTAGTTTTTGAAGAGGGAACAGGGACTTCTGGTCCTGATATGAGTGGAGGCCGAGGGACTCAGAATAGCTGGAATCAGACCCCCCCCACACACACACTGAGTGTGAAGAGAACAAGGTAAGAGAGAAAAAGTCACGGTGCCCAGGGATGCTGCAGCGGTCAAAGGGGACCACTGATCAGTATTCCAGGTACTGTCTTCCCCTCCACTCTGTCAGAGACTTCATTCATCCCTTAATTGTGCCAGAGAGCAGGGTGGGCCCTCAGAGGAAACCCAGGAGGATTCATCCCTTTCCAGATTCAAGAGTGAGCGATATTCTAGCCTTGATCCCATTTTTCCTCCTCTTCACGTGCAAGGCCAGCCCTGGAGATCTACAGGAGATGGGGAAGCCTCCCCACTGCCCCTGCTATCCACGCGCTGCAGCGTCTCCTTGTTCTCCAGGAATCTGCGGAGCCACTCCACAAACCTGCCCTCCACGTCAGCCCTGACGTGCTCTGAGTTATTTGTCCACCTCCCACTTGCCCTGGGAAATCTGAGCCGCAGTGTCCACCGCGGTCCAAGAACGCAGGTCCTCGTTCAGGGCGAGGTGATTCTTGCCGTGGCAGGCTAACTGTTCATACCCGCGGAGGAGGCGCCCGTCAGCCGCACAACCTCTGTGAGATCCTGGCCCCGCCCCCGAGGTCAGCCCCGCCCACCGAGCCCCGCCCCCGCCCCGACCAACCCGCGGGGATTTTGGCCTAAACTGAAAATGAAACTCGGTTAAGGCACCTTGGGCTCTCGGAGGGTCTGGGCGGGTACCACAGACTCGGGGAGCATCTGAGACCCGGAGACGGGGGTCCCAGCCCTCCTTCCGGGAGGTGGAGGGGTCGTGACCCGTGCCCCTGCGCCCCAAGCCGGGGTCACTAACAGGCTTTGCTCTGGTTGTAGTAGCAGAGCAGAGTCTGCAGGTTCCCTGGGTCTCGTGCGTGGGCCTTAGCTTTCTGTTTCTCCAGGTCCCAAGACTCCGGCCCCTCCTGTTCCATCCACGGCGCCCGCAGCTCCATCCTCGGACTCGCGGAGTCGTTGTCGAACTGCACGGACTGCCTGTAGTCCATGCAGTCCACAGTGATGAAGCGGGGCTCCCTGTGGTGGGGCCGGGACTCGGTGCTGCTGAAATACCTCATAGAGTGGAAGCCTGAGAGCAAGGAGGGGCTGAGACTCGCCCGACCCTCCTCCCGGCGCGGCTCCCCAGTCCTGCGTCCCCGCCGAGCAGGTCCCTCGCTCCTCCCCGCAGAGGCCGTTTCTCTCCCGACCCTTCACCCACTCGCCCAGGTCTCCGTAGGGGCCAGGAATCCGCGAGCAGCGGGAGGAGGGTTTGGGACTCCTTGACCCCAAGCTTGGCATCTGGGGAGAATCTGAGTCTCGGTGAGTCAATGGTGACTTTAGAACCGGGAACCTTGGTGACACTGATTGGCTTCTCTAGAAACCCAACACCCAATGGGAGTGAGAATTGGGATCCCATTATGAGTATCTATGAGCAAGGATCCTACAGGAGCTGGGAGAAGGAGAAATGAAACTCTGGGGCAGATGGGGAATCCCAAACCCTGGGCGTCCCCAGTCCACACACTGCCTACAGTGCCTGAGACCCTGAGAACCATGTCTGGGACCCTGGGGCTTCACTCTGACACCTCTCTCCTGCACTGAGCTCTCTTTGTTACATCGTTTCCCTGAATCCTGACCCAATATCTGTCTGAGGAAACCAGGGATACATCCCCAGGCTGGGCCCAGCCCATTCCTTTTCGCTTCTTATCCTGGAATTCCCTTCCCTGAAATCGATTTGCTGCCTCCCATTCCTTACCTCTCCCCTAGGACAATCCTAGAAGAAAACTCACTCCAGGGAACCTGATGCCAGAAAGCTTGCCCTGGGCATGCAGGGGTAGGGAAAGGGATTTTCTGTTTAAACCTGGAGTTGTCTCTGATCACAGAGAGAGATTCCCATAGAAACCAGTTTCCTTTTTGTTAATTCATACAGTGGATAGCACAATCTCGGTAACACTTGAATGATCAGGGATCTAATTTGTAAGTCTTATAGTTTTTTCCCCCTTTATATATGAATGAGTTGAAACAATATTGCAATTAGACTCACAAAGCTCCTAAGTTTTACTTCCCAGACCGTGTGATATAGTTTGGCTGTGTCCCCACCCAAATCTCATCTAGAATTGTAATTCCCAAAATTCCCACCTGTCATGGGAGGAACCCAGAGGGAGGTAATTGAATCATGGGGGCAGGTCTTTGTCCTGCTCTTCTGACAGTGAATAAGTCTCATGAGGTCTGATGGTTTTATAAAGAGGAGTTCCCCCGCACAAGCTCTCTTTCTTTGCCTGCTGCTATCCATGTAAAACATGACTTGCTCTTCCTTTTTTTTTTTGGCCATGATTGTGAGGCCTCCCCAGCCATGTGGAACTGTAAGTCTATTAAACTTCTTTTTCTTTCCAGTCTCTGGTATGTCTTTATCAGCAGTGTGAAAATGGACTAACACAATAAATTGGTAACAGTAGAGTGGGGCATTGCTGAAAAAATACCCAAAAATATGAAGGTGATTTTGGAACTGTGTAATAGGCAGAGGTTGGAACAGTTTAGAGGGCTCAGAAGAAGACAGAAATATGTGGGTAAGTTTGGAACTTTCTAGAGACTTGAATGGCTTGGTAAAAATAAGTTTCAGACTGAGGTGGTCTTAGATAGAGATGCAGAACTCATTGGGAACTGGAGCAAAGGTGACTCTTGTTATGTTTTAGCAAAGAGAATAGAAGCATTTTGGCCCTGTCTTCGAGATTTGTGGAACTTTGCACTTGAGAGATGATTGAGGGTACCTCACAGAAGAAATTTCTAAGCAACAAAGCATTCAAGAGGTGACTTGGGTGCTGTTAAAGGCAATCAGTTTTATACAGGAAGGAGAGAATAAAAGTTCAGAAAATGTGCAGCCTGACAATACTATAAAAAATAAAATCCCATTTTCTAAGAAATTCAAGCCAGCTGCAGAAATTTGCATAAGTAACAAAAAGCCAAATGTTAATCCCCAAGACAATGGAGAAAATGTCTCCAGGGCATGTCAGAGGTCTTCACTGCAGGCCCTCCCATCACAAGCCCGGAGGCCTAGGAGGAAAAAAAATGGTTTCATGGGATGGACCCAAGGTCCCATGTTGTGTACAGTCTAGGGTTTTCGTGCCCTACATCTGTGCTGCTCCAGCCATGACTAAAAGGGGCCAAGGTACAACTTGGGCTGTGGCCTCAGAAGGTGCAAGCCCTAAGCCTTGTTAGGTTCCATGTGGTGTTGAGCCTTTGAGTGCACAGAAGTCAAGAATTGAGGTTTGGGAACCTCTGCCTACATTTTAAAGAATGTATGGAAATGCCTGGAAGTCCAGGCAGAAGTTTGCTGCAGGGGTGGGGCTCTCATGATGAACCTCTGCTAGGGCAGTGCAGAAGGGAAATGTGGGGTGAGAGCCCACAAACAGAGTCTCTACTGGGGCACTGCCAAATGGAGCTGTGAAAAGAAGGCCACCATCCTCTAGACCCCAGAATAATAGGTCCACCTACAGCTTGCCCAGTTTGCCTGAAAAGTCACAGACACTCAATGCTGGCCATGAAAGCAGTCAGGAGAGAGGATATACCCTGCATAGCCACAGAGGCAGAGCTTCCCAAGACCATGGAAAACCATCATTTGCATCAGCATGACCTGAATGTGACACATGAAGTCAAAAGGGATCATTTTGGAACTTTAAGATTTGACTGCCCTGCTGGATTTCAGACTTGCATGTGCCCTGTAGCTCCTTTGTGTTGGCCAATTTCTCCCATTTGGAATGGCTGTATTTACCCAACACTTGCACCTCCATTGTATCTAGGATGTAACTAGCTTGCTTTTGATTTTACAGGCTCATAGGTGGAAGGGATTTGCCTTGTCTCAGATAAGACCTTGGACAGAGGATTTTGGGGTTAATGGTAAAATGAGTTAAAACTTTGGGGGACTGTTGGGAAGGCATGATTGGTTTTGAAATGTAAGGACATGAGATTTGCGGGAGTCCAGGGGTGGAGTAATACAGTTTGTCTGTGGCCCCACCCAAATCTCATCTTGAATTGTAACTCCCACAATTCCCATGTCATGGCAGGGATCCAGTGAAAGGTAATTGAATCATGGGGGCAGGTCTTTCTCCTGCTGTTCTCCTGATAGTGAATAAATCTCATGAGAGCTGATGGCTTTATAAAGAGGAGTTCCCCTGTATAAGCTCTCTTTTATTGACTGGTGCTATCCATGTAAGACATGACTTGCTCCTCATTGCCTTCAGCTGTGCTTATGAGGCCTCCTTAGCCATGTGGAACTGTAAGTCTATTCAACCTCTATTTCCTCCCAGTCTAGGGTATATCTTCATAAGCAGCACAAAAACAGACTAATACACTAAGTATCTGTGACTGTGGGTTGTCATATTTTAAAATTATCTTCATGCCATAGCCCAAGTTTTCCTGTGTAAGTCCAGGACATCTCCATACAAAGAAGCAGGATTTGCTATTGTACATTGCAGCCAGGAGCCAGTAGAGACTTTAAATACCTCAAACTTGTGCCACTCAATGCAGTCACAATGCCAGTCACCAGTTCTAATGCACTACCTGTTTTAAAAAATTATTCACATAAGCTGTGTGCATAGCTTATTGGAACACATCATTCTTTAACCCTGTTAACAAAAGGCCAACATTCATTTTTAGGAAGTCCCACAGAAAGTATTAGATATCAAATGCAAAGAACACCCTGCTAGACTCAGTATAGATGTATTAAAAATCTATAAAACACTGCATTTAAATATGAGAATTCCACTGCCTTAGAACTCTTTCTCTCTGTGCCTTTTCCTCAACTCCTGCTTCTCCAGCCCTTCCCTCTGTCCCTCTCTTCCCTGTGGCCCTTGTGCTCTCTTAGTCCCCACCACCCTGTCACTCCAGACTTGTGGCACTAGCAGTGTCTCCTCACCTGCAGCGCATGAGTGTTTTCCCCATAGTGGTCAGCAGTCCTGCTAATGTGAGCCAGGCTTCATTTAAAAGGCTTCAGTGGCTCCATCTCACTCTTGCAAATCCTCTCAAATGCTTACTTTCTATTCTTACATCACATGAGAACAGGGACTTTGGGCTGCTTTAGTGAAAGTTGTCCCCACAGTATATAAAGACATACTTGGTACATAGTAGATACGAAGTTAGATTTGGTGAATGAATGAATATGATTGTATTAAAATGTGCTTGCATTCCATAAAAGTTATAAAATGAAGAATATCAAAAAAGGAAAGATTTTATTTCACGCAAGGAGTGTACATATCAATTCATTAATTTATTCCAATAGAGAAAATGTTTTATTCTTATCTGTTGAGGCTATGTATTATCTATTACTGCATAACATATTCCACTAACTTTGTGACTTTACACAGCACCCATTTATTTCTCTACATTTCCTGAATGAGAAATCCAGGCCTGATGTGAATGATTCTCCTTTCAGGGTTTCACAAAGCTGTGTCCACATTTTGAGGTTGGGGTCCTCCTCTAAGCTTTTACAGAGCTTGGTGGCAGAATTCAGTTTCAGGCAGTTGTAGGATTGTAGTCCTTGTTCCTTGCAGCTGTCAGGTGGAGGTGGAAATTGGTGGAGCTGCTCCCAATTCCTGGTGCCCACCAGCATCCTTTGCCACATGACCTCTCCATTTTCAAAGCTCACAGTGGAGGAAATCCCTCAAAGTGAATCTCTCTCACACTGTGAATCTCTTTGCTGAGGAGGAACCAAGTTGTTTTAAGAGCTCATCTGCTTAGAACAGGCCAAGCCTGGATAATCACGATCTTAAGGTCAACTGATTTGGGACCTTACTTTCATCTGCAGAATCCCTTCACAGCAGCACCCACAGTAGTGTTGACTGAGTCACTGGGGGAAGGTGTATAACCCAGGGTGGTCATCTGGAGGCCATCACTGACTCATCCTAGCATAGCCACGATCTTCCTTTGTGTTTAATTGGGTCACAGTAGGAAACTGAAGCTCAAATAAATAGATGGTTGTGAGTGGTAATAAAACACATCCTATTGAGACAGGAAAATTCTGAAATCAAGGCAAGGGAAATACAGCTGTGAACATGTTGTATTTTATCGAGATAAGAAGATCAGCACCAAGACAAAAGTATGAGGAATTGCAGGGTCTTTATTCCCGGCGACCACGGAGGACTCATGTCTCTCCAACCCGTGGCCCCGAGTTGAGGGAGAACTGGGCTTTTATGCTAAACAACACTTTTGGGGGGCTGGGGATTTTCCAGGGAAGGGGGAGGAACTGGGGATCTTTGCAAGCAAGCAGGCAGTTTGTACAGAAGCCAAGGTCAGCAGTTAGAGACAGTGAAAACTCCCAATATCAGTAAGCAAGCAGATTGTACAGAAGCCAAGGCCAGCAGCTAGAGACAAGGGGCTTTCTTCTCAGGGTCCGTGTGACCCTGAGTGGCGAGTTCTTGAATTCCATTGAAATGAGGCTGGTGTCTGCACCTGGCGTTG
>PVKP010036276.1:0-22590 GCA_004027715.1 Plecturocebus donacophilus | reverse complement strand
TCCTGGATAATATCCTGAAGAGTATTTTCCAGCTTGGATTCGTTCTCTTCGTCACATTCGGGTACACCTCTCAAACGTAGATTAGGTCTTTTCACGTAGTCCCATATTTCTTGGAGACTTTGTTCATTCCTTTTTACCCTTTTTTCTGTCATCTTGCCTTCTCGTTTTATTTCATTGAGTTGATCTTCGACCTCTGATATCCTTTCTTCTGCTTGGTCAATTCAGCTGTTGAAACTTGTGCATGCTTCACGAAGTTCTCGTGTTGTGTTTTTCAGCTCCATCAATTCACTTATATTCTTTTCTAAGTTGTCCATTCTCGTTAACATTTCGTTAAATCTTCTTTCAAGGTTCTTAGTTTCTTTGCATTGGGTTAGAACATATTCTTTTAGCTCCCAGAAGTTTCTTATTATCCACCTTCTGAAGCCTGATTCTGTGAGTTCATCACATTTATCCTCCGTCAAGCCTTGTTCTCTTGCTGATGAGGAGCTGCGATCCCCTGTAGGAGAAGAGGCATTCTGATTTCGGGTGTTCTCAGCCTTTTTGCACTGGTTTCTTCCCATCTTTGTGGATTTATCCACCTGTCGTCTTTGTAATTGCCGACTTTCAGATTGGGTCTCTGAGTGGACGTCCGGCTTGTTGGTGATGAAGTTTTTTCTGTTTCTTGGTTTTCCTTCGGGGGGCGCCCCTTCCCTACAGAGCTGGGCCTTCCCGGGTTCAGCTGTGCTTGTTCTCAGCCTCAGCGCTTCCAACCGCTGTTCTCCTTGTGGGGATGGGACCAGCGGAGCCCGACTAAAAGGGCATCCAGTTCCGCACACTCCACACCGAGAAGCGCCGTGCCGGCCAAAAGAGTCACGCTGGCGACCCGGGTGGCTCCTTTGCGGGAATCTCCCAGTCTGTGGGCATCAAAAATTCGTCTGCAACTGCGGCGTCCACTCGCTCTCTGCGCTTTCACTGGGAGCCACAATCCTGAGTTGCTGCTACGTGGCCATCTTGGATCTCTCTCGTTAGTTTTTAAATACTAAAGAATACTTATGTTATGATGATAAGTGAAACAAATAAGATATATATGTATATGTTATTTACTTGGGATAATTTTAATTACATGTTATAACACAAAAACTGGAAGAATGCATATAAATATTTTAACAATGAGGATAGGATAATGTAAAGTTTTTTCCTTCCATTTAAAGTTTCCTTTGATATTTCCCAAATTTTCTAGTATATCTCATAAATAACATTAATTATTGGAAACATAAAATGAAAAGATTTTTAAGTTTTATTTCAAACTAAGGCAAGACACCTTTTGTTTTCAGTCTTACAGAGTATAAATAATTCACAAAAATCTCTTGTTTCCTGAGATGTTACAGTGGAAAGTAACTGAGATTCAAGAAATTCAGGTTTGAGTATCCATAAATTGCAGTATTAATATGCAATAAACTCACTAATGAACTTGGTTTTTAAAAAAATTAATCTAATGTTGTTATAAGTAAATGAGTATATTTCCTAGAATGAAAAAATGTTTTATATATACGAAAAGAAGTGTGTTTCATGACACTTAGAAAAAGGTAATAAATCCCAGCACTTTGGGAGGCTGAGGCAGGCAGAGCACCTGAAGTCAGGAGTTTGAGACCAGCCTGGCCAACATGGTGAAACCCTATCTCTACTAAAAATACAAAAATTAGCCTGACAAGATGTGTCTATAGTCCCAGCTTTTAGGGAGGCTGAGGCAGGAGAATCACTTGAACCCAGGAGGCGGAAGTTGCAGTAATCTGAGAGAGATCAGGCCACTGCACTCTAGCCTGGGTGACAGAGCGAGACTCTGTCTCAAAAAAATAAAAATAAAGGTAATTAAAGTAGAAACCAAGTCGCCAGTCACTAAATCTTCCCTTTTGGACGAGATCTGAGTAGCAAATACATGGCTTCAGGATTCTAACATGACTATTTAATATTACTTATCAAGTGTGATGTTTATCAATCAGCATGTGAACTAGAAACTATTTGTTCATCTTAGGCACTGGGTAGAACTATGGAGGGAGCAAGGATTTAAGCCAACAACATACTGAGGCTTGTGCAAGTTAGTTTGGAGGTGGTAAGGATGTGTTGACAGACGTAAGAACTTACAAGGTGTAATATGTCAGGTCAATTAAGTAGCACACAGAGAAAGAGAATGTTTAACATTTATCTTCTTACCCTTTGTATCCACTAGATACAATACTCAAATCACAGTACTAAACCAGAAGCAGATGGCTAAGAATCCACTGAACAGCAGGTTAATATAACAGAAAGATGTTATTAGAGCTGAGAGGGCCATAGAACATAGGGGAGACACCATGCCATGCTCCTTGATATCACTGTTAGCAATATCCCAGAATCAGAATTAAACGTAATCAAGAAAAACATCTGCATATGGAGGAAGGGTCTCAATACTCCTGTGAGAGTATGAACTGGCAGATCTTTCACAGGGCATTAAACAACAAGCACTGATAAATTGCTTGTGGAAAGCTGCTATAAATTGCACAAAGTAACAAACGCGGTTTCAAGAATCAGACAATCTCCCACAAATCCCCATGATAATTTTTATGTTAGAGGAAAAAAATATAAAGTATAACAAGAAAGGTCAACTGGGAAAGATATAGATTCCCACTAGCTTACAAATGGAGTCTTCCAGAAAGCAATCACCATCACTTCCTTCTCATTTCTTGCTTGATATTTCATCTGTTATCTCCTGGAGCTGGGATGGAACTTGTGATTTTACAGATGGAACATACTAAGAAAGTATTGACACAAATAGGTAAGCACTGAATATCAATGCAAACTATTCACTCATGCAGAGTGTTGTCACCTAAATTGTTGCTGAAACACTTCTTTGTAGGAAAATGGGAAGGAAATGGGGAGAGAAAAAGAAAGAGAGAGAAAAAGGGATAACATGCAGAAAGAATATATGACATTAATTCCATTAACCCTATTTTTCTTCCAAGAGCTCTTTTTTTGTCTACTTCTTTTGACAAGGTAAAAGAGAAGAAATCGTAGACTATATTAAACTGGAATCATCGACACTCTACATCCATATAATTGATCTAGGGTAGGTCCCTGGCCTTAGTAGTTTCTTCAGTTTCTAGCTTTTAAAATTCTGAGATGCATCCCAGGTTGAGAATCAATGATATAAATTAAAAAAGAAATATTTACAATCCTTTCTTACACAATCATAGTAGCATCATGAGAAAAACTTATAGGACTGAAGAAGAAAATTACAAATACGTCCCACTTATGATATGCAAATATTCTAAACAAACTCTTAGCAAATCAATTCTAGTAGCTTATTAAAACAACAGTGGAATATGAGAAAATATGATTATTTTCCCTCCAAAAAGTGGTAAAAATACATAAAAAGTTTTAGTAGATCCTTAATAATTTTTTTAAATAACAGAAACAAGAAACTAATGGATTCTGTACTAATAAACACATACAACACAACTGATAAAACACCTACAACACAACTCACCAGCTCTTACATATTATGTTTACTAGTGAAATTCTAAAAGCGTTGCCATCTGAGTCAGGTATAAGATACAGAGATAGTAATTCCCCCTTTATCCAAGGGGAGTGTATTCCAAGACTCCCTGTGGATGCTTGACACAATGATATAACGAAATCCTATTATGTTAGTTTTGCATTGCTATAAAGGAATATGTAAGGTGGGGTAATTTATAAAATAAAAGAGGTTTATTTGGCTTACGGTTCTGCAGGCTGTACAAGAAGCATAAGTGCCAGCATCTGCTTCTGGTGAGGTAGAAAACAGCAGACTCAAACACCTCTCACTGGCCTCACTTCCAAACAGGAGATCACATTTCAACATAAGATTAGGAGGAAATGAATACCCAAACTACATCACCTATATATTATACAGTCATGTGACACTTAATGACAGGGATACATTGTAAGAAATGCATCATTAGGCAATTTAGACATTGTGCAAACTTCATAGAATGTACTTACACAAACCTAGGTGGTATAGCCTCCTACATATCTAGGGTGTATATTAGAGCCTATTGCTCCTATGCTACAAACCAGCAACAAACAGTTACAAAAAAATAGCATGTTACTGTACTCAATATAATAGGTAATTGTAATGCAATGGTAAATATGTATGTATCTGAAGAGAACTAAATATAGAAAAGATACAGTAAAAATATTATAATCAATGAGATCACCAATATATACGTAATCTACCATTGAGTGAAATGTCTAGTGATGCATGACTGTACTGTGTTTTTCCTACACATACATATTATACAGTTTAATTTGTAAATTAGGCACAGCAAGAGATTAGTAACAATAGCTAATAATAAGATACAACAGTTATAGCAATATACTCTACAGAAGTTATGTGAATGTATTCTCTCTCTCTCTTTCTCTCATTCTCACTCTCAAAAAATGGTGATACTTTCAGGGCTCAGTTGATGAAGAGCACCTGAAACTGCCAAACACAAACCTGTGGGTAATGGGGAACTACAGTACCAGCATTTCCTGCTATCATTCTAGAATTGTTTGCCAATGCCATTAGACCAGAGAGGTAGAAAATATTTAATATACAATAAGTGGAGAACATTAACAATAAATGAAAAATTAAAGAGAAGCTACCAAAAAAGGTATTAGAAATATTAAAGAATTTTAAAATAGTGGCAAAAAATATGCAAAAATACCTTGTCTTTCTACCACACAAATAGTAATAGGTTAGAAAGTACAATTAAAAAAAAAAAATCCTAGTCACAATAGCAAGAGCAAAAAAAAAGAAGAAATGGAAATAACCTTAGCAAAAATACGCTGGACTCATATGAATAAAGTTATAAAAAATCTCTATTGAAGCAAGAAGATTTAAATAAATGGAGGAAGCGACTTTGTTCTTGGATAGTGAAATTCAATTTGTATCACGTCAGTTCTCCCTAAACTATCAATAAATTTTGTGTAGGCTCAATGAAAATTCCAATGTGTGTGTGTGCCTGTCTATGTCTGTGTTTAATTTTGCAATGTGTTGAAATACTTTAAATTTATTCAGAAGAAAATTTTAAGACTAGCCAGATGAATTGTACAAAAGAAGAGTAATGACAGGGACTTGTCCTAAATAACATTGAAACATATAATGAAACAACCAAAATTACGGGTGGCCCTGTTGGGGCAGGACTGGAATAAATCACTGGAAAATAATTTTCAAAAGTCTAAATATATCCAAGACACATTGACAATTAAAATATGAGAAAGCAAGTATTTCAAATAGACAAGGGAAAGATGGATTATTCAATAACTGCCAGTCATTGGATAATAAATAAACCAGAGCTCACTCATTTCACCAAATTCCACACAGATTTAAGATTTAAATAGAAAAGCATATATAAAATATTGGAAAAATGAGTGGATTTATGTGTGTGTTTAACATATCTTTAAAGCAAATATTGACAGATTTTACTACACAAAATTTTTAAAAAGTTGATGTAGTAAAAAATAGTACAGAGAAAACTTAAGAACAAATAAAAATTTTGAAATATATTTGGAACATATTGACAGAAAAATATATATATATATTTTAAAAGCAACAGAATCCTTACAACTCAAAAAAATGCAAATAGGAAATATAGAGAAAAATATTAAAAATAATAAACACATATGGAGATTATTCTCTTTAATAATTAATGGAAATTTAAAAGATTGTTTATATCAGACATAAATATTTTAGAAGTGATTTACAAAGTATTTTTGAATATATGGATAAAAGATACGCTCTTACACTTTTGGAGAAAATATAAATTAGCACAATCCTTTTGGATAACAAATGAGCCATATTTGTTCAAATGTTATTTATTTATTTATTAGAGACAAGGTCTCATAATATTGCCCAGGCTGGAGTGCAGTAGCATGATCATAGCTCTCTGTAACCTTGAACTGCTAGCCTAAAGTGATTCTTCTGTCTTAGCCTCCCAATTAGCTGGGACTACAGGTGTGTGCCACCACACCTGGCTAATTTTTATTTTTTTATAGTGACAGAGTCTCACTATGTTGCCTAGTTTGATCTCAAACTACTGGCCTCAAGTGATTCTCTTGCCTTGGTTTGTCAAAGTGCTGGGATTACAGGCATGAGCCAATGCACTCAGCCTGTCTAAACGTTAAATGGAAAATATCTCATTTGCCTACCATTTCCCACTCTAAGAGATAAATAGATCTCTATTCAAATAGCAAGATGTCCCTGGCATGTTTGTTAGTTGGAAAAGTGCACTGTAGAACAGGATGTATAGTGTGATGTGATTTAGGTTCTAATTAATACATGTGTCCCCTTGACACACAGGTATTTTAAATTTCAAGATGGCTAGAATTTTTTTATAAAGAACATATATTCCTTTCAAAAAATTAACTAGCTAGCTACCTGAATAGATTTTTAAAAGTGTTTTAATTAACTTGGTCCCAAACATGTAGTCTAAATTTTTGTAACATTAGTCACCAATTGTAATGGTGAACTACAAGACCAGCAGGATGTGAATGGACACATACATTTTGTTCATTACATAAAATGATATATTCTATATTCCTTCTTTCTAACCTGTTGTCTTTGTCTTTCTTTCTTTCTCCCCTCTCGTATCTCTTGCACAGCTACTGCTAAGGTAAAGTATGGAAAATTGCTTACCCCTAACTGTTTTGACCTATAAAGATGTCAATTCTCTATGGTTTAGTCTTATATATTTAGGCAATCCCTGTATTTAATTTCCATTATATTTCCTTATAGTGAACATTACCACCATTTCTGATACACATATATACGCACACCATTGAGCAAGTCATTTAAACCTCAAAGAATGTAAATATCCTGTGTTCACACAATGCTGAAGGCCAAATTAGAACTGGAAGCCTGCTAGATACCAGATTATAGATATTTCACCTTATTTAATGCTGGGTGTTTATTACATGGGTGGTTCGCATGTCTTTTTATTATTTCAGATCATTAATATTATTTTTACCATTTACTCATTCACTGTTCAACAGTTATTGAATGGTTAATGCTGGTATGCTAGTAAATGATTAATAACTTGCTTTCTGGGAAGAAAAGACCTTTTCTGTGTCAATTTCATAGTATTACTATTCCCATCGTGCCTGATTTCAAGCTGCTAGTGTGTTGCCAAGCAGCCCGCACAATTCCTGAACATTTAACAACTCAACTCTAGCAAACCAGCATGAGTCCAACCCAGGACACCGTGGATTAGAAAACAATCCAAATACTTCATTAGGCATTAAAAAAACAAAACTGGAAATAACGTGATTTCTGCCATTTAATAATCCAGAAAATTATAATTGGCAGCACAAATTATTATACTTTGGGGAACATAAGATGTTAAGTCTTTAGTATGTTTAACTTTCTCATCTTTTAAATGACTATTTATAACATTCTCCCCAACTGAAAGTTATTTTAATCCCTCTTAAACCCATAATATCAACAACTATAGTTTAGCCAGAAAACACTTGCCAACCAAATTTGCTTCAGACTTTTATTCTTTGAATTTCCAGTGAACAAGAATTCTTTAAGGGTCTTTTATGTTGTATCTTCTTTTTAATGTGACTCTTACTAGCTCTATAATGAATTAAAAGAGAATTAAATGGTAGTAACTACCCATGTTATGTGTGATAATTATAATTACACCATCATCATTCTCTATATTGATGTGTTTTTCTTTATAGTACAACAAGAAAATTATTTACTTCTAAGATGATGGATGACTTACAACAACAATTTAGACAGGTATTATTATGATAGGTAATAGAGTAAACATAATTTTCCCTTGAAATATAAACACAACTTGCTCTTTATGCTCTGTATGTTGGCATACGTAGATTTTATGTTTAGATAAAAACCATTTTTAAATTTTCCAGACATTAAATAGGGTCCCTGAATAGGAAAACCCTAATGTTAATGAAGGGAGGTGACTTAAATTTGTATTTTTTCTCCCTGAAACGAGTCATGTTCTTTGTAATAACAATTTTTATAAAAGGCCATTTTTATGAGAAAAAGCCAATTTCACTTACCAAAACTGTTGGCAATTTGAAGGTAGTCTACATGACAAACTACTAAATAATATTAAGTCTGTCTTTTTAGGTAATAGAACTGATTTGTTCTCTTGTATAAGTAAGTAGCCAAAAGAAAGTATTTTCTAAGATCTTTTATTTCTTATTAGGGTGTCATCAATTCAGTATTGTCAACCTGATGATCTGTAGTGGGAAAGAAAGAGACAAAGTTTCTGCAGAAAGACGTAACTCCTTCATTGACATAAAGCAGTCTTCCCCATCTACAATACCTAAGGCCTCATTATGGGCAACAGCTTTATTCCCAGACTTTTATAATAGAAACATACATGTACACTGATTACTGTAGGCTGAACAATCACACATACACCTACATGCATTATGATATTTTCAAAACTACACAAATGCTTTTTGCATGTGCATTTACTAAAAGCATTGCTGAAGTCGGCAGGGTGGCTTATGCCTGTAATCCCAGCACTTTGAGAGGCTGAGGCTGGTGAATCAAGAGGTCAAAAGTTCAAGACCAGCCTGGCCAACATAGTGAAACCCCGTTTCTACTAAAAATACAAAAATAAAAATAAAAATAGCTAGAGGTAGAGGTAGTGGCAAGCACCTATAATCCCAGCTATTCAGGAAGCTGAGGTAAGAGAATCACTTGAATCCAGGAGTTGGCAGTTGCAGTGAGCCGAGATCACACCACTGCACTCCAGTCAGGCAACAGAGTGAGTCTCAAAAAAAAAAAAAAAAAAAAAAAAAGACCATTGCTGAAATTAGAGTAGCTTTTGATACTGTAGTTAACTCAAGCTATGGATACTAGGAATCCAACTATTACACTAAAATCTATCAGCTTTTTTATATCAAAAATGAATCAAAATTTTAAAATAGCAATCATCAGAGATGAGTGGGGAACAGTTGTGACAACAAGAAAGTAGATGCAACCTTGATGTTTATTGAACAAATGTGTTTTGAGCCAATTGCTATGCTTTAAGTAATACTAAGCAGATGATCAGACTCAAGGAATGTTAAGAAATGGTCCTTGTCCTGGATGCAGTCTTGTAGAAGACAGGTACATAGACAAGAGAACACGCTATTTACAAGAGAACATGATAACTGATTCATTACATGTATGTACAAAATAATGAAAATACAGGGGAGAGAGTAAATAATAAAGGGCATAACTTCTGAAGCTTGAAATATAATAAAATGTCTCCTAACAGAGAAGAGGGGGGGAACATTTCACAGAGAAAGAAAAGGTCAGAAAAGATTTTTTTCTGCTATTAAAGACACTGGTTCTCAGTTTGTGTGCATAGACAGGTTTGGAACTGAGCATCTCTCTGACGTGTAATTTTCTTTAGATCCTCCTTATATGTAACTTTATGTGGGGTGGATTTTCAATACAATCTACTTAACAGTATTAAAACAAGAAGTTACCCTGCTAGTAAACTAACAGCTTTCTTACTTTCACACATATAAGGAAAGCTATGCTCCATAGCAAAACATATTAGTTCTGCCCACACCAACAGTTGGTGGTGAAAATTATAAGCAAGTAACAGGTTTTACCTTAGGTTACTTTTCATGTTTGCTGAGTGTGGGTTTAATTTTGAGGTTTTTCATTCATAGTGAGTGATGGTTAATTTTATGTGCAAACTTGACTGGGCTAAGGATGCTCAGATAGCTGGTAAAGTAATATTTCTTGTGTCTATCAGAGTGTTATGGAAAGAAATTAGCATTTGAATCAGTAGACTGAGAAGAAAAAAATCTTTCCTCCAAAATGTAGGCAAGCATTATCTAATCCTTTAAAGGCCTGAATAGAACAAAAAGGTGGAGAAAGATCCCTTTCTCTTCTTGCGCTAGGACATTCATCTTCTCTTTCTCTGGGACATCAGAGCTCCTGGTTCTCAGCTCTTTAAATATTGGGATTTATTCCAGCGCTACTCTCCACTGCCAGCCTCCCCAGATATACACAAGTTCCCAGGACTTCAGACTGAGGATGAATTAACACTACCAGCTTTCCTGTTTCTTCAGCCTGCAGATGGCAGATTATGAAACTTCTTGGCCTCAGTGATCACACGAGCCCATTCCCATAACAAATCTCTTCACATGTTAATTCTGTTTCTCTGAAGAACTCACGACCAATACTTTATAAGCCATATTGTTGAATTCCCACTAGGCCATCTCTTAGGAAAAACATACGTTTGCCTTCTCTTAAGCCTCAAGAGGTCACTGACCTAAAGACACAAAGGATAATCAATCAGCCTATACTTACCAAATATTTGTAAAACTCATAACTTTGATAAGAATTTTTGTCCAAGTCCCAGCATGTAGAACATTCTCTGATACAGCCATCAAAATGTTTCAGATTTGTACTTACCCAACTTCTACAAGCCAGTCCTGATTAAACTTAGATTGCATTCTTATTAGCACTTACACAATTTAGTTCTTTGTAAAAACATACTTTTCTGTTTGTACTCTTCTTTTCTGGTCTTATCTCCACTGTAGCAGCATTTACTCAATATCCCTCAAGCTCTATTTGAGCAATAGTAGTACACAGAGGGGGATTTGCCAAGCATGAATATTCCACAAAGGATCTCAAGGATTCTGTAGTCACTGATTCCATTGTCTTTGAAGGCAAATTTCAACAGAAACACTGAGTTCTGCTCTTCTTTTGTAGAGCTAAGCACTAATATTAAGCCCTGTATATTAAGAGGGTAAGCTATAGTCATATAAACTCAAAGCATACCTAATTCATTTGCATTTCTTTCTTCCCTAGGTTGTTAAGGCACGTTGGAAGCAGCAGCTTATCCTTCAGGTTATATCAACTAGAAAGATGCCAACAAGGTAAGGATTTTCTTACCTTAGAGAAGTAATAATTCATGGATAACTTTTAATCTAAAATAAGGCAATGACTATAGTTAAGTTTCATTTCATTATAATGAAATGAAAATTAGGTTTTATTCACTTTTGTATCCCAGCAAATAATACAATGACTGCTACCTAATATTTGTTTAATCAATGAACATTAAGAGTGAAGCATGGGTGGTCCCACTGAGGCCACTGAACCAAATCCAGCCATGCCTTATTTTACAACCATGAACACAGACACATTCACACATTTGCATAGAGTCTATGGCTACTTTCATGCTACAAAGGCAAAGTAGGTGGGCACTTTGCCAGTAAAACTTAAACAAATTACTCTCTTTTACAGAAAATACTTCCTAACTCCTGGACAAGAGAATGGCTGAGAATAGAAAAAAAAGTCACTAGTCTTGTTTTAATGAGCATGTTATTACATAGTTACAATTAAGGCATATAAAACATTTAGTATTCTACTATATATTTACCATCTTATGCCTTTTTCTATGATGAAACCAGGTCATCATTCTTAGTCTAACAGCTGTAACTGTATTCTTTTGAGTAGATATGTTGTGTTTCTACCCCTCCTGGGTCCAAGTTTCTACATTTAAGATATAAGAAGACTCCTCTAGATAACCTGTAAGGTATCTCCCACTCTGGCCCTCTCTGGTTCTATGTTTCCCTCTCAGTTTTACATATACATGGGACTTTAGAGGTTTCCTATATGTATTTATTTATTATTTAATTCTAACATAGCTGAGGGCAGCTGAGAGATCAAATTCTAAATTTTTCTCCTTCAGATGAAAATGGCTTTTGCTGAATACCCATGATATGGTTCCTACTACTAGGTCTAGGTCTTCATGTTTTCATATGAAAAAGAAATGAGCAGCTGTTCAGCTATGTTAAAAGGAGATAATGCTGCATTTTTATTTCTTTGGTATTTTTGGATAAAAGCAATATTATACCAATGTCAGACATAAAATAGAATGGAAAACAAATGTAATTAAATTTTCCTACTTTGAAAGTTTTTAACTTGTGCACTGAGATGTTTATATAAGTAGAAGACTCATTTTATACCCCTGTATTCATTCATCTACTCATTTGAAAAAGTGTTAAATGACTACTATGTACTTAGCACTGAGCTATGCATTAGGGATAGAAACAGGAGTAAGATACATGTTACATTCTGATGAAGTGTTCAGTGATGGGTAAAACTCTAAATCTGGAAGATATAAAGTAAGTCCCAATCACTAGTGTTTTTAAGATAAAACTAAGAAAAAAAATGATGATGCTTGGTGTTTCTCCATCCATCTCTTTGGAGATTCTGACCTGATGGGCTGTATACTAAGAGCTCTAATTACATTATAGCTTAGAGATCTACAGAGTCCATCATAGCCAGAACTACAAGTGTAGGAAAGTCTACTTTTTTTTGGGCTACTGGAACAAAAATAACCACCCCAGATCTTGTGCTCCTATAATTTAAAAATATATTAAGTACTGAATGAAATATAGTAATTTCTATGAGTGAACGTGGTTGGATCACACCATTTCTCCAGTTTATTGATCTGTTTTTCTTCTCACGGACAATACATTTTTCTCTTGGGGGTCATCTGGAATTGCAGGCCTTATATTTCTAAAACTTGCAGTCTACAATAACAATATCAGTATATTTATTATTCAGACAATCCAAACTAGTTCCCCTAAACTGGAGATATGAAAGATGTTCTGTGAAATTCGTTTACATTAAGTTTAGATCTGACATTCCAGTGACAGCTTCCTTTCCCTCCTTTCATGAATGTGAAGAAGCCGTGGGTCCCTTCCACCTTTGCTCAAAATCAAGGAACCGGCAACAGACACAGCAGCTTCAAGGCATGTTATCTCTTGTAGCAGTCATAGGCAGTATCACAAGAAAAGAAATGATAAGAGAAAAAAGGGTGCATGCAAAGAACAGGCTGATTTCCTTTCTGGCTGAGATAATGTGTAGGTAAGAAAGATATGTAGGGAGGTAGCGAAGCTGCATAGGTCAAGCTGTCAGGCAGGTAGCTCATGAATGGTGAACTCATTGTACTCTCACTTCCTTAACTTGGGTGCAGTGTTTGCTGGTTACTGGGGTCCAGCCATAGGGCTAGGTCCTGGAGAGCAGTGTACAGTGGCAACATTTAAATATACTTTTCAGCTTGCATTTTTTCCTTGACGACTATGTTGTAATGTAAGGTTTTTATGAATTTATAGGAGACCTATGCTATTTCAGGGGACTCCAGACTCCCCTCAGCGGCCTCCATATCATCTTTTGTATCCTCTATGACAGTGTTCCTCTCCATCCTCCTGATTGTGCCTGTGGCTATTCATGTGGCAATGAGATGACAGCTTTCTACCGAACTATACTCGAGTCTCTCCAAGGCTTTTATGACTCTTCTGCTAGCTTTACATTTATCCACATGCTTCTTAATTTTCTCTTCAGTGAGAAGAAGGGAAAGGAGTTCAGAATTTAACTTTCATGTGTTGTCTGAGTTCCATAGAGCAGCTCTCAAAGAGCTAGTTGTGAGTGCAAAGATATGAATAATCGAAATTCAATTTCTCATGCTCTGAGCTGGCCACCCACAATGAGAATCTCAATTTGGGTACGTCAAGTTTAAAATATTCAAACTGCGAGGATTCAACTGTAGCATTTTATACAATTGTTCCCTGTAATGTTTGCAGATGATGCACACCTGTGCTCCTTCCCCAGATTGCCTCTCTAGTTACCCATCTTTAAGCTCTAATTAATAATAATAGCTATGATTTATCAAGTGCCTATTATGTTAAGGGTACTGTTCTACATACTCTACGTGTATTAACTCAGTCCTCAGAGGAAGGTCCTCTTGCCATTCCCATTCTACTTTTTGTGGTATGCAGCATACAGAGAGATTAAGTAAATCACTCAAGGTCACACAGCTAGCAAGTGGCAGACCTGGGAGTTGCATCCAAGTAGGGTGGCTCTAGAGAACCCAAGTCTCTCTCTCTCTGTGTGTGTGTGTGTGTGTGTGTGTGTGTGTAATCTTCATTTGAAAAGCTGTTCCGTACAAACCTAACACCATCCATCAAATTTCAATGAGAACAATTTCAGCATCAACTAATGAACAGTAGCTAAACTGACAAGAAATCAATCAAAAGTGCTTTAAAGGGAACAGCACCAGCTGATGTTCTGCCGAGTCTCTGGGCATTCAGGACCCAGCTACGAGGGAAACAGCATCAAACCTGCAGGTGCTATGGACCTAAGCCCCCAAATCGTGACCCGCCTCGCTCTTGGTGGCCCAAGGTCCGCCTGGCTCTTCAGAGCCCCAGGAGCCAAAGCGCCATTTAGGAAAGGCTGGACCTGGGCCTCACAGCTGCTTTTGCCCATTGTGGTCATTTTCTAGAGCTCATGGAGTGCTCTCTCAGTGGACACAGTGGCCATCCAGCCTTCCTGGGCCGTGTTCTTATGGAAGAGGGGCTCCCTCTGAAAACTGGAAATGTCCTTTTCCAATTCCAGGGCTAAGTCTTGGGATGCCATCTTGTAGCAGTCGCGGTTCTGACACACGTAGTTCGAGGTTTCTGCACCTTGCGAAGTCTCAGAGGAGGTCCAGGCAGTAGGCATCGTCCTCCGCATACTCCCTCTGAGGCCCATTACCTGTTTTGAGTGCAGTGCAGGCAGAGCGGAAGCGTCCTGGCAGACCAGAAGCGTCTGGACAGACCGGAAGGGTCTCTGCGGCACCGCAGCTCTCTCTCTAGCCATGTGCTTGTGCCCTACAGAGAGGTCTCTGTAAGGCCGGTTGCCTTGCTGGGAGCTCGGACGCACCCCTCCACCCTTTTCCCTTTTACAAGCCCCGAGCAAGCTCAGACATGCTCGGGCATGTTCTCTTCTCCCCTGCTTGCACAGCCTGGTCTTCTCTTAAAGAGCCCAGTATGCAAACAAGATGCTGCAACCATAGCTTCTTAACAACCAATAGCAGTCGAGTCTTAACAACCAATAGCAGCTGAGTTTTAACAACCAATAGCAGCCAAGTTTTAACAACCAATAGCAGTCGAGTCTTAACAACCAATAGCAGGCAAGTAATTCCAACCAATAACAGGCCAAGTCCTAGGTCAAGGCTTGTAACTTACCCAATAACAGTCTTGCTCTCCCTCAACCAATTGAGCTCTTTCACTCCCTATAAAACCCCCTGTCTGAGAGGAGACTATGCGACTTCTCCAGCTCCTCCTGTCCGGACCACAGAACCTCACCCGGGAGCCTGAATAAATTCCCTTGCATTGAATTATTTTGGTGCTGGCCCCAGTTTCTTCGTTTTATACTAGGAAACAAACCTTACAGCCTCGATGCCGATTAGACTTTGGACTCCTGCTGTGAGTTCTCTACTCCTTTGGATTTCTTCCCACAATTGCATGTCTGCTTTTTCATTCTGCCCCTCAGGACACTGTAAGGCCTCAACCTCTTTCTCGCCCTCACCATCTTGTCACCGCTTCCAGCAGAACCACCGTGAGCTTTTTGGTTTCCCTTTGCCGGCCTCCCACTGAGCCGCAGCAGCCTTTCTAGCTCTGCCTGGAACAGAGCACAGGGAGGGGCGGCCGGCCCAAGTTCTTTCTTTCTTTTTTTTTTTTTTTTTTTGAGATGGAGTTTCGCTCTTGTTGCCGAGGCTGGAGTGCAATGGCGCAATCTTGGAGAGTTCAAGTTCTTAAAGATTAAGTTGCTTTATCAACCCCTGGGCTCATTATATATCAGAAATCTTCATTCCTGTGTTATTTTATTAAGGAGAAGATGTTTTCATGGTGTTGCTGAATAAGGAAGACCTTGGCTAAGCAAAAGTCTTATCACTGTGCACATGCATATGAAATACCATGAAGACATTATTGAGTGTCCAAATGCCAAGGAGTCTACAGTGGGTTATAAATGTCCTGTTTCTCACTCATACTTTTGTTGTATCAGCCAAAGACTGGGGCAGCAGAATAGAACAAACAACAACAAAAAAAGGCAGGTATCCTAGAGTTACTTAGCTAATGAATGTGAGTGAAATAAGATGTGCAAAGATACCTAAGATGGAGAAATACTATGTGTGGACTTGTATTGTCTGAATCCTTCCAGGGACACAGCCTCCCTTCTGCCTTATCATATAAATTATGTAATTCTGCCACCCCAACTACGATTACGTTACAAAATTTAAGTTCTTTCCCATTGATGTTCTCATGACATTAGCACATGTGCCCCAATCTGTGGAGTAACTATCATGTATATTACATGCATTGTAGTATGACATCTACAAAACCAAATTTGCTAAGAGCAACTTATGCTCCATTTACCTTGATTCTTTACTAGAGAATTTTCAGATGCCAAGTCAAGCATGGCTGGACATCAAAGACTGTAAACCTTTGGGGAACTCATTTTAACATGAAAGAGTGGAAGCCATTCATATCATTTTAGCATTCCAGAACACTCAGCTGACTGAAAGATTTTTTTATTGTTGTTCTTTGAAAGGAAAGATGAATGGACATATATCATTTGAGGCAGAATTCTCCAGAAACTATAATCTACAACTACTGCATTTATCTGAAACTCTGTCTTTTATTTTAAAGGTCGTGGCTGTATAATTCTGATTTTAGCAAGCAGAAATATTTTTCAAAAATGTAGCCTAATTTTATTGTTCATCTTTAAATATTCATTTCATATTTGATGGGCTAAAAATTTGAAATTCAAATTACTTTCTTTTCCTTTATTCTTAGCAAAATCATCTAAGAATAAGAGTTGCAGTTCATTTTTAATAAAATACAAATAAAATAAACTTCATAATTCAACAAGAACTAATTAAAATTATTTGAAAGCCAGTACTTACTGCCAAGTAAACTGTAAATACCAGTTCTATTACTCAGATTTTTTATAACTTATTTTAGGAAAATTATTCATCTGTTGAGTCATTGAATCACAGAGCTAAAAGGGACATTAAAGTTCACCTCTTAAAAATTCTCATATTACCAATGAAGTCTGGAGAGTTTCCTCAGCAGCACAAGGTCACTTTCTAATAAGTTGCAAAGTTAGGAATCAAATTAAGTTCTACTGTTTCTAAGCCCTTTGCACTTTCTGCGAAATACTTGAACAAACCATAGTAAATACTGAATGAATCTTTCTAGTATTATATGTCCAAGATCTAACCAGAGTACCTTGTATTAAGCCCGCAAACTACAGTTGCAGGGGACACTAGATCTCTTGTGTGATTGCTGATTTTTGGCAAGACAGTGTTCCCGCAAATCTCCCTCTGAGGTATAATTTTTTCAGCTAATACATGCATCCTATAAATATTAATCATACTTGTTACAAAGCCTCTTAATATATACATCTATTTATTGGAGATAATGATTAGACAGGAACCATGATGTAGCCCATCTATTCCCTTCCCTATCTCTTGGCTTCTGTACCAGCTTCCTAAAACTACTGTGACAAAGTACCACAAACTAGGTGGCTTAAAACCACATAAATTTATTCTCTTACAGCTCTGGAGCTTAGAATTCTGAAATCAAGGTGTTGATGGCCATGCTTTTTCTCTCTGAAGACAGAGAGAATCTGTTCCATGCCTCTTTCCTGCCTTCACATGGTTGCTGGCAATACTTGATATTACTTGGCTGGTAGCTGTATCAGTTTCTTCCTCTGTCTTTACACAGCTTTCTTCCCTCTGTTTGTATGCACATCTGAGTGTCTCCACATTTCCCTCTCCTTATAAAAAAAAAATCAGTCATTGGATTTAGGGCCCATTTTAATCAAATATAACTTCATTTTTAACACAATTACATTTGCAAAATCCGTATTTCCAAAAAGATTACATTCAGAGGTACCAGGGGTTAGGACTTCAACACATATTTACAGACGACACAATTCAACATGCTGAAGGTTCTAGATAAACTATTTTTAATAAAGGGTACATTTCTGCAGGAAGCAATGAATGCACTCTTAGATGACTGTTTTCTGAGCAAATCAAATGTTTGGTAAACTCTGAGGGAAAAAACAGAAATAGTTGGGTCTAATACTAAACCCTATTACTTGGCTTGGTATGGGCATTTGTTTTTTAAGTCAGAAATAATATTCTGTCTCCAATGTGTTAGGCAATGCACAGCCAATGCAAAGATCAAGCAATAGTCCCCAGTGAGGTGGTCCTTTATCACCCCTTCTTACCATTCATTTTTGAATCTTTTTTTAAATGTTTGCTTACATAAAATGGAATTTTAAGTTCTCCATGACCTCTTCTCCTATCTGTTTATCTGACAAGACTCTGAAACCCTCCTGCTACATACAATTTCTGGTTAGCGACAGTCTGTATTCATTTTCATGCTGCAATAAAGAAATACCCAAGACTAGGTAATTTATAAAGGAAAGAGGTTAATTGGCTCACAGTTCCACATAGCTGGGAAGGCCTCAGGAAACTTATAATCATGGCAGAAGGGGAAGAAGGCACAACTTACATGGCAAAGAGAATGTGTAGGAGGAAATGTCAAACATTTAAAAAAAAAACCATCAGATCTCATGAGAACTCACTCCCTATCACCAGAAAAGATCTAATCACCTCCCACCAGGTCTCACCCTCCACATATGGGGGTTACTGGGATTACAATTCAGGATGAAATTTGGTAGGGATACAGAGTGAAACCATATCACAGTCCAAATATCTAACATCGATCAGTGCATGCTCACATTCTAGAAAATACAGTAATTCCATTCAATCACAAGTAACCACTCAGGGTATCTACATAGGACAAGGTTGGGATACACCTGGAGGGAGATGCTCAATTTATCCTTTATGTCTGGTATGAAACTCTGCATCTATTTTCACTTTAATGAGTGCTCTTCAGTCTTATATGTGGGATCCAGCAGTCTAAGCACAGTAAAAGCAAACAAAACTGAATATACTGAAAATGTAAACACCTAAACACCTATTTCAGTTCCAACCCCACCCTAGTAGATTATGTTTTTAACGAAAAGCATCTTTGTAGCCTTTATAGTATTCCTTTCTCCTATGAAGAACTCCATTGCTAAGAGATTAAAGAACAAATTTACTTTTGAAACTTGTTTGCCACTATTCTTTCGGATTTATCTCCTATCTTTTAGCCATGACAGCTCTTCATTGTCCTTTCAACAGGTCCCAACTTGTCAGCCTACTGGACTCTGCTTATACCTTCATATACTCTTTCCTCAATGTCAAATCGTCAAATATCCTTCATCTCCATATTTCCAAATCTTATCTGTGCTTCAGAGCCAACTCAAATGGTAAACTCTTAATGATATTTGTGAACCCCTAGTTATTTCAACACACAAATACACTTATGCACATGCTCACACATACACATTTTAAGCTTGTATCTAATCTGTCCCACAAATGTGTATACATATATTTTTAACTCAAATATATGTATGCATATATCATACTCGCTGTCTCTCTCACACACAAATATGTATTTAACTCACACACACTTTAGAAATACCCCATTTAGACTATTTAGCATTTTCTGGTGGTAGATTATTTATATACATGAGTAGGTTGGACTGTAAATTATTTAAGGAAAGAAGTTGAACCTGATTCATTTTTGTAAGCTTTATAGCAGTTAGGATGATGTCTTGTAGGTAAGAGAGGTTTAAAGAGTATTTACAGGTAAATAAATGCATGAATTCTTAAGCCAAACTAGTTATACATGAATTTATTTTTGTGCTTCAATTTCATTAAACATCAAGAAGCTTAACCACTTTTTTCACATGCTACTACATCTGCTCATGGTGTTGCTCAAATGTGTTGGCCTCACGTATCACGCACAGAGAAGCTTTTCAAATTTAGAAACTTGTTATTTAGCAAAAACAAATATGTTTAGTAATAATTATGCCTTGCCTTCTCACAATGAGTTATGCTCAAACTATGTATAAAGAACTGAATTATTACTACTTTATGACTTTAAATTATAGAGGAAAGAAAACCATTGACAGCAATTAGTATATAGAGCTGACAAGCTGAATTTAAATAAAAAAATTGAAATAATACCAACTAATGACTAATATGTTAATATTTGAAATTCTAAAGCTGAATTATGACTAGTTAGAAAACATAATGGGGAAGATTCCTATTTCTGGTTATTTAAGCTTGAGTTTAAAGTTGACCAAAATCCATTTCTTTTTAACTGTCTGATGATGACCACAGGAGAAAAAGAAAGAACATGAAAATAGAAGTAGAATAGGTTATATTACAGATTTTCTTATAAACTTTTTATTGTAATATATCTTTTGGATCTTAAAAGGTATAAGCTTGGGTTATAAAGAATTACCAGAAAATCAAAACTACCCATTAATCTTCAAGATTTGGAGTATAGCAGAGCCACCTAGTACAACTTTTATGGGCTCTTCAAATCCCTGACAGGCCCAGATTTATAGTCTTCCCATATGTAAAGTCCTGTTTCTCAAGCCTTACCAAAAGATTTGAGATCAAAATGGTGCTTGTATAGTTTATCTTACTTTTTAAATCTATTTATTTTTAGTTTTCCTTTTCTCTTAACTTGGTTTGACCACTTAGGCTGAAAGATTTTTTGTTTGGGAGTCATTAATTAATACCTTTTGCAAGTATTATTGTTCATTTAAAGTAGCAACAGAATTAAGATGGCTTATGTGCCTTTCTTCTCTATTGTAATTCTCTACTTTCTAATTTGTTCATTCTTCACTGTTCTTCTACAACGGTCACCAGCCACCATCGCTACACATGTGCACCAACATACTTTACCAGTTTAAACAGAAGTTTTGTCCTATTTGCTACATATGCTTGCCACTAAATGCTGTGCATAACATTGCACGAGTAAGTAAACTTTTAATTCGAGACAAGGTGATTTACTGCTTCGTTTCTTACCTTATTACATATGGCACATCTTTGTCTTTGAAGGCTTTGTGAACAATAGATTGTAGATACTGTTATAAAATAGTTTACTTCCATAGTATCAGCGATAAGCAATTTATGTGAATTTTATTTTTCCCTTTCGTCCTCTTCTTTATTTTCCTCCTTTTAAATCTTTTGAAAATCACTGCTTTTCCTTCTCTACAAATATATGCCCTTCTTTCTTTCCATTCATTCCAATGATCTTGTTCAAAAAATATTTTGGACAAACTCATTGACTGTCTAAATTCCAACAACATATATATCCCAAAGTTCAAGGAGATTCCTTAGGGATTCCTAAGACCCAAAGTCAAATCTTAGCTCTATCTGATGATTTGGCCAAAGTTTTTTCAATTATAAATTTTTGACTACTTGAGTGGACTCAAACACTGGGAATAATTGCTAAAAATTACTCATTTTCATAAGAATTTCAAAGACACAAATACGCAAATAACATCGAATCACAACATAACTAATTATTCCTTAGATAGAAATATGCTCCCTGTAATCAATTCACCTTAGGAAAATCCACAAAAACCTACAAGATGTGTCTTAAAACACAATAGGACTGCTAAATTTGATTGGAATTCAATATGTTTCTGACCACCAAATTTTTTTTTTTTTTTTTTTTAGAAAAAGAAAAGGAGAAAGAAAGAAACAGCAAAAGAAAGAAAAAAAAGAATGAAAGAGAGAAAGAAAGAGGAAGAGAAAGAGGGAGAGAGAATGGGATTCTTGTTTTATTGCCCAGGCTAGAATGCAGTTTAAAAATGAGTATTAAAAACCTCCTTTATGCCAATAATTGTGCTTAACAATGGAGACAGGAAGGAATAGGGGATGAAAATAACAAATAAGCAGCCAACCAATATTTTATTTAAACCTATGAAATGCTATGCAATTGCTGAGGAGTGATTTACTTCCAATTATGTGGTCACTTTCAAAACAGGTATAATGTGATACTGAGAAAAATATATGTTTTGTGGATTTGGGGAGGAGAGTTCTGCAAATATTTGTTAAGTCTAGTTGTTCCAGGTCTGAGTTCAAGTCCTGGATATCCTTGTTAATTTTCTATCTCGCTGATCTGTCTAATATTGACAGTGTAATGTTAAAGTCTCCCACTATTATTGTGTGGGAGTCTAAGTCTCGAAGTCATTAAGAACTTGTCCTATGTATCTGGGTGCTCCTGTAATGAGTGTGTATATATTTAGGATCATTAGCTCTTCTTGTTGCATTGATCCTTTCACCACCATGTAATGTCCCTCTTTGTTTCTTATGTTCTTTGTTGTTTTAAAGTCTGTTTTCTCAGAGACGAAAATTGCAGCTTCTGGTAATGCTAGCTGGCTGTTTTGCCCATTAGTTACTGTAGATTCTTCATTATGGTGATGCTCTTTACCTTTTGGTATTTTTTGGAATCGCTGATAGTGGTTGTTCCTGTCTATGTGTAGTGCTTCTTTCAGAAGCTCTTGTAAAGCAGGCCTGGTGGTGATGTAATCTCTGAGTACTTGTTTGTTCACAAATAATTTTACTTTTCCTTCACTTATGAAGCTTAGTTTGGCCGGATATGAAATTCTAGGTTGGAAGTTCTTTTCTTTAAGGATGTTGAATGTTGGCCCCCACTCTCTTCTGGCTTGTAGGGTTTCTGCTGAGAGATCTGCTGTGAGTCTGATGGGCTTCCCTTTGTGGGTAACCCGACCCTTCTCTCTGGCTGCCCTTAGCATTTTCTCCTTCATTTCAACCCTGGTGAATCTGACAATTATGTGCCTTGGGGTTGCTCTTC
>PVKP010036275.1:0-22592 GCA_004027715.1 Plecturocebus donacophilus | reverse complement strand
GATCGCGCAGGACTTCAAGACCGACCTGCGCTTCCAGAGCTCCGCGGTGATGGCGCTGCAGGAGGCCTGCGAGGCCTACCTGGTGGGGCTCTTCGAGGACACCAACCTGTGCGCCATCCACGCCAAGCGCGTCACCATCATGCCCAAGGACATCCAGCTCGCTCGCCGCATTCGTGGGGAGAGGGCGTAAGTTGTCTTGAGTACCAATTTTAAATCCAAAGGCTCTTTTCAGAGCCAACCACTTTATCCATGAAAAAAGCTGTAACCCTTTAAGACTCATTAGACAACGACACTATACTAATCTAGAGCTTTTGAAATTCTGATATACAGTTACCTCAATTTACTTCAATTGAACTCCCAAATTTAAGCGCTTTCCCAGGTTTTGCCTGGGGCTCCTCGGGTACTTTCGGTCTGAATCAGGACGCCTTGTTCCACTAGTGTTTTGGAGCCCAGCTACCTGTCAGCGATGGCCAGCGCCTTGGGCTGGTCAATGTTAACCTCTCTGTGCCTGATGTTGGTCCAAAGCAAAGGTTATTAGCTGGAACACGCCCGTGGCATTAACAGACAGTTCTTACCGACTTCACAGCCTTATAAACTGCAGGAGTCAAAGGCGCAGATGGGTGTGTCTCAGATATGCCCGAGTGCCAAAGGAAAATGCAGAAATCACGAGCCTTTTCAACTTTCCAGCTGGTACCTTGAACTCTTCAACTTTACTAACTACCCTGTCTTAAATCTCATTAAGGGTACCTCTTATCATCAAAACAAAAATCCTTTGATGGCTTGAAAGTTCTTGCAGAAAATATCTTCCTTTCCTTTCCATACAAAGGTACAGTTATGGCTATCCATACTAGACAGGTATCTTCTTCCCATGAAAAGTTGCTTCACAACTTCTAAACTGGTAGCTGAAGGCAAGGGAAATAAAGAATTCTGTTCTGAAATCACACAGGCTGTTATTTGGAAATGTAGAAGGGTGTATATACCATATGGGACACTACATGCCATCTGGAAGAATTTTGATATTTCAACATTTCAGCAAATTCCTCAGTTTTGAAATGGGCTGGAGTGTGGTTAACTTTCATGGAGAAGTTTCTGTTAATTTTTTTTCAATGAGCTGTTTTCCCTCAAGAGGTTAGTCATGTGGTAAAATTAATTGTGCCAAAGCTGTAAATAGCTATCCAGACAAGGATAGCCATAGTAAGAACTCCTGGAGAGTTGACGGAAGAAATCTTTGTTCATGGAAGCCTGTCCGACATAAAGACTTGGGTCCTATGGAATTGGATTCAGTGCATGAGGAAAACAGCGTAACTCCATAATTAAGGTAACTGCAGTCAGGTATTTGTAATAGAGTATACATGCTATTATTCTGGATAAAAGCATTTTCTCTGTGAATGTTGTTTCCTGTATCCTGTACTTTCTTTAAGGTTCTAGCTCAGCAAGTTTTAACCTGTATTTCTTTTATAGCTGTTGGACATCAGTACATGGAGACTTGGAGGCAGTGGGCACAGAATGCATCTTTTTATGTCATTTAACACCTAGCATGGTCATTTGCCTAAAACAAAGCCTCAGGAAATGTAGTCAAGTTGAGATTTAAAGTAAAAGATTACTGAACAGAATTTACCATTTAGTGCATTCCTGATTACAAAAATAAAAGATTAGATAGAGTTTATGTAATTTTAATATGTAGTTTTTCTAAATAGGAAAAAAAAAAAATCCACTTACTGAGTGGCTGCAATGGGCCAGAAGTCATGCAGTAACTTATAAAGCCTCCAAAAAAGTAATATCAATGCTTATCAATTATCTAAAACAAAGAAACTGAAAGTAAAAAAATATTAGTGCTGGAGCCAAAACTTTCCCCACTAGGCATTAATGTTTTAAATAAACAGCCTCACCAGAATTTTCATCAGTTAATCCTGAGGGCTTTATCACCTGAAAGAGCTACTAAAGAAATACTAACATGTTTAAATTTTTCTTATACAATAAAATTAATTTATGTTTGAAAATTTACAGGGTCTTAAGCTAGGCATGGTGGCTGACACCTGTAACCCCAGCACTTTGGGAGGTTGAGACAGGCGGATCACCTAAGGTCAGGAGTTCAAGAGCAGCTTTAGCAACATGATGAAACCTTTGTCTCTACTAAAAAAAAAAAAAAAAAAAAAATGCAAAAATTAGCCGGGCATGGTGGCACGCCCCTGTAATCCCAGCTATTTGGGAGGCTGAGGCTAAGAGAATCAATTAAACCTGGGACGCAGAGGCTGCAGTGAGCCAAGACCACGCCACTGCACTCTAGGCTGGGTGACAAAGCAAGATTCCATCTTAAAAAAAAAATAACAATAAAATGAAAAGTACAGGGTGTTATGTGATTGTTAAATTCTATTATAATTAGTACTGCAAACTGTTCAGAAAAGTAGCTGATGTACATACATTAACATTGACAAATTTTAGCCTTTTTGCATACTGTTCAAATAATAGCCTTGATTTAACCATATATACAAACACAACTTTTATTTAAGGCATACACTGAGATAGTAGTAAATACTATCAGATGTATTTAAAATAAATTGTGATTTTATGTGGGGAAGATCAAAAGTCTGACTCGTGTCAGATGGTATTTTCTATGTACCTGTTGGCACACTGTATTGTATATCCATTTCAGTTACATAGTTGCCTGCAAGTACTTATAATGTTTTTTAAAAGTACATAATCTGAATAACCAGTAGCTTCTTATTACAAAAATAATAACTAAAACTCAAGACAACTCAGAAATCCCATTTTATTATTTCTCCATACCCTCCCTACTCGACCTGGTATGTAACACATTGGAATTTGCACTGCAAAGGTGAAATGTTTTGTTTCTTTGTTTTTATTTTGTAGTTGCCCCAACTAAAAATTGTATACATAAAATGGTATACTTCAGAAGATAAGTAAGATGGTCTGTAAAGCGGGCAATGGAAACAAGGGTCAAAAAAGGGCCAGAGAAATTTGTTACCCTTGGTTTCCCACACAGGAAAACAGAAAATAAAATCACTGAATTTGATGACTATCTGACAATAATTAACCCATTTGATTGAATTTTTTAATTCAGACACACACACAGACACACGCCCCTAGAGTAGTGGAAAATAAGATAAATGTTCTAGAGTTCAGTTTAGTTAATGGGAGAAAATAAAAGATGCATTAAAATTTTTCTATTGAGAATTATTCTCAACTCTTAAATGTCATGAAAGCACATTTTCAGAGATAAGTTTATGTTTTGAATTAGAGAAATTTTTGCATGGAGATGTAATTTCAGAAGGAATTGGAAGTATTGGAAAGATTCTCACAGGGAATTACTCCTGAACAAAGTTGTAAAAAGAAAAGAAAAAAAAGAATAGAAAGGTTGCATTGTTATTAGTGTCTGTGAATGTGAGCAGACAGTATTATGAAAAGAGGCTACAGGGCTTTCCCTTGAACCTAGAAGTTAATGACCTTTTTAATAAGGTGTGTTTGGTTTTTGTTTTTGAAAATGGGCCAGGCGTGGTGGTTCACACCTATAAATCTATCAGTTTGGGAGGCTGAGGTGGATGAATCACCTGAGGTCAAGAGTTCAAGACCAGCCTGATCAACATAGTGAAACCCCCATGTCTAGTAAAAATGCCAAAAAATATTAGCCAGGTGTGGTAGCGTGTGCCTGTAAGACCAGCTACCTGGGAGGCTGAGGCAGGAGAATCACTGGAACCCTGGAGGCGGAGGCTGCAGGGACCTGAGGTTGGGCCACTGCACTCCAGCCTGGTCAATGGTGCGAGACTGTGTCTCAAAATAAATAAATAAATAAATAAAAGTTAAGAATTCAGAAATTAGAGGCTAGAGAAATTAGGGAATCAGTTAGTGAGCAGTGGAATCATCCCAACTATGAGAGAACGAAGAGAGAATGCAGAAGGGAGAAAATGTTAGAATTATTGAGACTTCTTTAAAAATCAACCAGATTTAGGCTGGGTGTGGTGGCTCACGCCTGTAATGCCAGCACTTTGGGAGGCTGAGGAGGGCGGATCAAGAGGTCAGGAGTTCAAGACTAGACTGGCCAACATGGCGAAACACTGTCTCTACTAAAACATACAAAAATTAGCTGGGCGTGGTGGCTCCTGCCTGTGATCCCAGCTACTTGGGAGTCTGAGGTAGGAGAATTGCTTGAACTGAGACCCGGGAGGCAGAAGTTGCAGTGAGCCGAGATCAGGCCACTGCACTCCAGCCTGGGCTACGAATCAAGACTCCATCTAAAAAAATAAATAAAAATAAAAAATAAAAATCAACTAGATTTAATTAACAGGGATATTTGAGACCTCCACACAACACCATGAAAGTCTACTTCCTCCAGTTAAAAGAAAGTAGTGACTTCAGGCTGATCCTAAAAATTACTTCTGTGTCAGACCTATGCCATAAGCATATATACTCTCCAACAGCTAAGATAATATAAAAATGCCCTCCACAACTTCCATGCTAACACACTGTTAATCTTCTTTACAAATCTCAAGATATTTATTACAACTGCTACCAAAATGTAAGATATGGAGAAAGATTTAAATAACTCCAGATTTCCTTGAAATCAAGTGTGTGCCCTCTATGGCAAATGAATATGAATTTATATAAATCAGAGCAACTCTAGAAGATCCTTGATTGAATCATCATGTTTAATTGCTTCTGTTGCATTCCAAACACATTGTGAAATGGATACTTCAAAGGGGCCTGAAATAGAAATACATACATTCTGCTTCTTTCTCAGTACCAGTCCTTTTCCAGTTGATACAACAGAAGTGAAGGAGTTTAATGAAACTAGGAATCAAGAAACTTGTTTGAGACCTACGTCCACCATCTGTTGACAGCAAATTGTCATTTCCTGCCACTTCTCTTTTCTAAGCCCCAAGTTTCCTAACAGTAAAACAAGCATTTTAGCTATACCTAATATAAATGCATTATAACTGCCCAAGTGAGGCAGTTAAATAAGTGCTTTGTAAAAGTAAGGAACTAGAGGTTTATTATAGTCATTTGGATTGTTCTTAAGGAATGCCACATTCTCCACCTAATTCTCTTATTCCTTATCACTTTTCATCAAAAGACTTAATCTTGTCATTTTGGGTATTAAAGGCTTCCCGCATCTCTTCTCCCCCCTGGGGACTGGGAAATAATAACCCAAAATGAAGGCCTTAGAACCACCCTCAGAAGCAGAAGTTTTTCTCTGACCTCCTGCTCTCCTTTGGCCTCTCATTGAGGCTACATATAAAAACTAGAACCCCTTTTCCACAAGGTGGTCACAGGAACCAGAACCCCTTTTTCTTCATAAAACCATAAAGCCATAAAAGCTAAAAATCTTACTGTACCTTCCCCCCTCGTTTCTGTGTCAAAGCTAGCCATAAAGAAGTACATGTCTTACGTTGTTCGGCTGTAGGTCCTAAGACCCTCCCTCATTCCAGAGAAGGTCCTGCCCTATACCCAGAAGGAATCTCAGTAGAGGCCAGGAAGAGTCCAGACACAGAGGCCCTGCTGTGTTTGCCCAGTCTATTAGCATGAGATGAAACACTCTGGCCAATCACAGTTCTACATGGCAGTTGATACTCTGTTGAACCTAAGCATAAAAATGGACAGTTTCCCCTGTACTTCTGGGCCTTCATTCTGCAGGTTCCTATGTCACAAAAGCCTATGATGAAGTATGACTTTTCTATTTATCTTTTTTCTGTTGATTTTCATTGAACTTACAGAGGGTGAAGAAGTTTGGCTCACCCCTACATACCTGACTTTGCCACACAATGACTCAATCGATTATTTTCAAAGATTATTTTGTATAAATATTTCACGAGCGGGCACAGTGGCTCACGCCTGTCATCCCAGCACTTTGGGTGGCCAAGGCCGGCAGATCACGAGGTCAGGAGTTCAAGATCAGCCCGGCCGACGTGGTGAAACCCGTCTATACTAGAAATACAAACATTAGCCAGGCATTGTGGTGTGTGCCTGTAATCCCAGGTACCCGGGAGGCTGATGCAGAATTGCTTGAACCGGGATCTGGGAGGCAGAGGTTGCAATGAGCCAATATTGCACCACTGAACTCCAGCCTGGGCTACAGAGCAAAACTCGGTCTAAAAAAAAAAAATCACATCCTGCCATTTATTCAGATCCCCTTCTCAAACAAGCCACTTTCATACAGGGAGGTATTTTGGCCTACTCTACAAAGAAGAAATAGTGTGATGTACCCGTGGTTCCTAAAAAATTAAACTCCTGCTTATAACTAGAAAAATATCACAGGCTACATCTTTTTTTTTGAGGGGGGGAGGCAAATAATAATGTAAAACATAATAAAATATTAACTAATAAACATAATGTAAACAAAGAAGTACGATTAAGAGGTATTATTAAGGATTTATAATATTTGGTCCCACTGCAAACTTGTTTAAGAATTCATGACTTGGACCAGGCGCAGTGGTTCACGCCTGTAATCTCAGCACTTTGGGAGCCCAAGGCAGGGAAATCACGAAGTCAAGAGATCAAGACCATCCCGGCCAACATGGAGAAATTCTGTCTCTACAAAAAATACAAAACTTAGCTGGGCATGGTGGCACATGCCTGTAGTCCCGGCTACTCGGGAGGCTGAGGCAGGAGAATTCCTTGAACCCAGGAGGCGGAATTTGCAGTGAGCCAAGATCATGCCACTGCACTCCAGCCTGGGTAACAAGAGTAAACTCAGTCACAAACAAACTAACACAGTTTATGACTTGTTTTGTGCTATGTACTCTAGATTCTGGAAATCTATAGACACCTCTGAAAACTATGTTTTTAAAAAAAAATACCTATACAGGGTAAAAAAGTGACACAAAGTTTTTTTCTTAGAGTCTGTATATACTTTAGTTACACATGAAATAATAAGATCTACCAGTAAGTGTAATGTTAGTTTGAAATGTTCACAATTAGTGTCAACTATACCCATAATAAGTACAAAGTGATATCAAAATATCTATGAGTATCATTGACGTGAAATCCAGTGATTAGCTGCCTGTACTCACAAAGGAAATACCAAATTGCATTTAGGATTTGTGAAAATGATATAATCTTTTCCCATCTAGAGTCCCATAAACATCTGTAGAAATCAGATTATGTCCAGATTTCTCAGTACAGTTAACTGGGCTTTCCTAAAATCAAAAACAAAATTAAGCAACACCTCAGCCTCCCAGATAAAATGGAAATAGTACATACAGGTCAGCCCAGCTTCCGATAGCTCATTTTCTTTGTCCTGGTAACCCCAATTTCAGGCTCCTTGCTGCCTTCTCCAAGGTTTTTCCTTTCATACTTTTGACTATCCCTTAGCCTCAGGGTGATAGCAATACTTATATCGCAGCATACACAAATTTTAATATTGTGCTCTGGTGAAAAATTTTCTCTAGGGAAAACCACGCAAATAAAAATTTTAACATACGTTCTGATTGGCTAATTCAGCAGGCTGTGCAAACCAATGGGAAAGCATGTTTTACAAAACTGAGACAGAGACTATGATGACCTCTTCCTCCGATTGGCTTAATTCTAGAATTGCGTTTTTCTTCCTAAAATTATCTGGGCGCGGGAAAGAAGACCAAACTCGCGCCAAACGGAAGAGCTGCTCTTTCCACGCGGGCCTACAGTTGCCAGTGGGGTTAATACACCGCGTCCTCCGCAGACAGCTACTCCGAGCTGGTTGGGCCAGCACGCTAGTGTTACCTGGCGGCAGTCCTACAAAGTTAGAGTTGGCAGAAGTGAGTGAACAGCCAAGAGAGGCCCTGGGAAAACAAGTCCTGGAGACGCTGGCCACTAACAGAAAAGAAACACAATAACCACACTGCTTCTTCCCTCCCCTCCCGCACCGAGAGGAAGTGCGGCCCAGGCTGGAATGCAGCAGAGCGATCTCGGTTCACTGCAAGTCTCCCGAGTACAGGCGACTCATACATACCCCAGGCTCTGCGCAGTAGCTGGGATTACAGGCGCGCGCCACCACGCCCCGGCGATTTTCGTATTTTTTACTAAAGACGGGGTTTCACCATGTTGGTCAGGCTGGCCTCAAACTCCTGACCTCATTATCCACCTCTTTTGGCCTCCCAAAGTTCTGAGATCACAGGCGTGGGCTGCCGCGCCCGGCCTCAAAATGCCAGGTTCCAGCAACGTGCCCGAGGGCCGGCACCCCAGAACGAAGGGGTAACAAAGCCTGCGAAAAGACGGGCGTTCGGCGCCACCTACAGCTGACCATCGCCAATGATTGGTTAGCCAAGATCGTGGGCCGCAGGAACCCTTCGCAGGCCTCGTCCTGCTCAAAACCAGGAAGGGCTTTGGCTCAAAAAGTAATCTCAGTTCCACGGCAAAGCATTTAAACCATATCCCTGTACCAGGAATAGAATCGGTTCAGAGCCACTTTTAGGCGCCTCGCTTTAAGAGAAATCAGCTAGCCAATCACAGACAAGGGCGGGAATTTAAAGAAAAACCCGAGCGGGGTGGCTCAAGTAGCATTAACTACTCCGGTGGCTGTGGCTGAGGAGGATCTTCGCACCCAGGCTGCAGGGAGCAGTGAGCTTACTTGAACCCCAACTTGCCTAGGCTAGACCCGCCCGTCATTCCCACACCACCCCTCCTCTAAGAAAACACGTTACAGCTCTTTTAACTGAGATCTCTAGGTGGCTCTGAAAAGAGCCGTTTAAATTTTCAAAGAGGAACGCCCCGCCAGTTTCACTTTTTCTTCGGAGCCGCCTTCTTCGCCTTTGCAACCTTCGGCTTCGCCGCTTTAGGCTTGGCTGCCTTGGGCTTAGGAACTTTGGCCTTGGCTGGACTCTTGGCAGCTTTCTTCGGCTGGGATGCTTTAACCTTTTTCGCACTCTTGGCCACTTTCTTGGTCCCAGCAGCTGTTGCCCCCTTCCTGGCTTTCTTGGGGGTCTTCTTGACGCTTTTCTTGGGGGTGGCACCGCCAGCCGCCTTCTTGGGTTTCTTGGCTGGCCCCGCAGGCTTCTTAGGCTTGGCGGCGCCCACCTTCTTAGCCTTAGGCTTGGCTTCCCCGGAGGCCGCCTTCTTGTTGAGTTTGAAGGAGCCAGAAGCGCCGGTGCCTTTAGTCTGCAGCAGGGTGCCTTTGCTCACCAGGCTTTTGAGGCCAAGCTTGATGCGGCTGTTGTTCTTCTCCACATCGTATCCGGCAGCCGCAAGCGCTTTCTTGAGCGCGGCCAGAGACACGCCGCTGCGCTCCTTGGAAGCTCCCACCGCCTTGGTGATGAGCTCCGACACCGGGGGTCCCGATGGCTTGCGCTTTCCAGCCGCTGCGCCTGCTTTCTTCACCTTCTTCTTCACAGGGGCTTTTTCCGCGGGCGCAGGAGTGGCAGGAGCAGCCGGAGCAGTCTCCGACATGTTGCTGTCTCGCCAAAGACAAAAGTAAGCTCCAACTGTCAGAGCGGCGGTCCTCTCCGGCGCAGGCTGAGCGTTTATATAGAGAGAGCTGAGCGATGATTGGCTCCCTGCTCCCTTCGCGGCCGCTGGAAAAGGACTCCTCGGCTCTACCGCGCTGCTGTGTTTGTTGCCCCTTAAAAAAGAGTAAAAATGTAAGAAATCTGGGCAGGAAATAATTCGGGATTTGGGGGAAACTGATCCGAGAGACTTCGGGCTTCCTTCCTGCCTTACTTTCTGTGCATAGTTTTAAAACCGGCATCTTAAAGCTTTCCTTATTCCCCCAACTCTCTTTCAAACTTCGATCAAATCGAGACAACTTTCAGGTTTTCCTTAAAAATACCATTTCTCCCTCATTCATTTGCAAATATCTATTCCAGGGCATTGTTCTCTGCATTCTTATCTTCTCGACTTTATACAGATAAACTCATTTTTACTCAAATGTGTAGGAAAATTGGTATTTTTCGCAGGAACAATAGCACAGGCTCTCTGGCGAGCTGTTTGCATCAAGCTCTAGGAATTGGCACTGGGGTAGAAAGTTCTATGTACAAGACGGGTGATCATTTTATAAAAGATGAGGTCTTTTTTTGTTTGTTTTTTTGTTGTTGTTTTTAAATAGCATTTGAGTTACTAGTGTGTAAGCTGGATTTGATCTCAATATTTTAGTGGTTTAAAGTTTCCAGAAAGATGAGGGTGAGGTTACATCATTCTTATAGAGAAAAGTCCTAAACAGTCACCAATCTTCTCTTAAAAGTTAGGATCATGGATTTTTCAGACCTAAAATAGGCATTAAAGATCAACTACCACATCTCCAAAAAGAAAACTGAATCAAGAAATAATAGAATGGCAGGTCAACATCGTTTCACCAACTGTGAGCATTGAGAGCGAGAGCTTCTGAGCATTAACAGTTCACATGTTCCTGTCCCATCATTTTAAAACTGTAAATAATTTAATAGAAGACACTATTTTTTTGCCAATATTCACCATAGAATTTTGCACATATTTTTATATTTTAAAATCATATTTAAAATACACATTTTGCTTCCTCTCTCTCCAACCTGGTGGAATAAATGGTAAAAAACACTATTTACAAAAATAAAATAAAATACAAATTTCAACATTACAAGTGTGGACACTGAGGATTAGAGAGAAAAAAATCTCATTAAAATCACTTTCAAAATTTTCATCATTCTTCTTGAACTTTTTACTCACAAAATATTAACTGAGCTCTCACACCCAAAATTAATTGGTTGAATATGTCCACTTAAGGAGGTGAACAAACATTCACAGCAAACATGAGTAACTTCACTATTCCTTATCTTTCAGTTTGCAATGCAGATGATAGAATTAGGTTATTACTGTATAATTAAGCATAAAATTAATATTCTCCATCAAATAATTGGATGCTGAAATGAACTCCTATGTTTGTTAAATAAACGAGTAATTTGATGTTCTATTTCTTCTAACAAAAATACTCATATTTCAGAAAATCAAGTTATTCTCGCCTACACTCAATAGTGATTAGATAACTTTTTCATGTAAATCCTAGATAAATTCTTTCCCAAAGAATTTGGGGAAAAAAATCCTAGATAAAATAATCAACTTTGAAGATGTCATCTCCCCTCATTCAACTAATTTCATTAAAATTACTTAAATCGTCTTAAGTAATTATTTACTCTCTTGCACAGATTGGAAACAAGTCTCTGGGACTTAAAACCATGTTATATACCACAAAAATACAAATATGGTTTATAAAGGAGGGAGCAACTTACAGACTTGGATGAGTTGAAATCAGTAATTCCCGTAGGGAGGCATTTTATGTGTTTCTGGAGGAAGGGGCTGTGCATCATTATGGATATCATTTTCAACAGTGACAGTCACAGGCATAAGTATTCCTTTTTCCAGTCCATAGCTTTATAATGTCTAGACATAAAGACAGAATTAAAATTCAGATTGCTGGCTGGGCACAGTGACTCAACGCCTGTAATCCCAGCACTTTGGGAGGCCGAGTCGGGTGGATCACCAGATCAAGAAATCAAGCTCATCCTGGCTAACACCAAGAAACCCCTTCTCTACTAGAAAACACACACACACAATCAGCCGGCCATAGTGCTGGGTGCCTGTAGTCCCAGCTACTAGGGAAACTGAAACAGGAGAATTGCTTGAACCCGGGAGGCAGAGGTTGCAGTAACCGGAGATCTAGCCACAGCACTCCAGCCTGGGCAACAGAGCAAGACTCCGTCTCAAAAAAGAAAAAACCAACTCAGATTGTTTACAGTTTATTATTTTGGTTATTATTGTAATCTTAATAATAGTTGTTGAGTAATTTTTGGAATTGTTCACCATGTTAGATATAGCGAATTAACAGATGCCACCATTTCATTCTTGGGCAACACTGAGTGGTTCCCATGGCTACTTAGGATCTCAATAAGTAAAAATGTATTTGGGCTAACTAATCTCGGCAGAGACCATGTCATTGCATTCTAGCCTGGGCAAAAAGAGTGAAACTCTGTCTCAAAAAAAAAAAAGTATGCTGGTTTGATGTCTGTCCCCTAACCCTGAGTTTACTTTTCCCTTTTCTAAACTTTTGAGTTTTTTAAGAGAATAAATGTGATCATCTTTGTAAACCTGGTATTTGTACACCATTCTTGGTATTTAGTGAACATTAAATTGCTGAATGAATGAATGATGCTTTCGTACCTACCTCAAAAAGGGGAGCAGTAGAGATCCTTGTGTCTATGCCTGCAGGCAAATAAACCTAAGCTAAAATTTAAGTAGACTGTTAACCTCAGAATGAATAATGTTCTCACTGCCTTCAGGCATCAGCAGAGAAGGAATTTTATTTAAGTTACCCCTGCAGTATATAGGAGGCAATGAATGTGAAGGTGTAGAATATAAGTTAATGTTGGAATTTTTCTACTACACATCATCTATGATCTGTGTGTAAACATTCAGGAATCTTTTATTAGGACAGTATTTCACAGAATTGATTAGTATTTTTGTTAATTTGCAAACCTTTATTCGCCATGATTTACCACGTATGCTTTACTGGCAGGAAAGCAGTGGTAGATAGCAAAACAGTGAGACTACAAAATCGAGCCCAATTAGATGATTATGTCTTCAAGCCTCAGAGATTGCATTATACATTGGGAAACTAAGAATGTAAATTCAATTAATATTGGTTTCCCTTCTTACAGATCCTTCTTTATTAGGAATGCCGAAAACAATGTGAATGTAGATTTCTCTGTTAAACGCAAAGCCTGATGTTCGGCCAAATTTAATAAGTATTGCTTGCTCTATTTTTAAAATTAATAAAAATACATTTTCAAGGAATCTTAACATTTAAAAATCCAGGCCGGGCGCGATGGCTCATGCCTGTAATCCCAGCACTTTGGGAGGCAGAGGGGGCCGATCACCTGAGGTCGGTTCAGACCAGCCTTGTCAATATGGCGAAACCCCGTTTCTACTGAAAATAAAAAATTTTAGCAAGGCGTGGTGGCGCGTGCCCGTCGTCTCAGCTACTCCGCGGGCTGAAGCAGAAGAATCGCTTGAACCCGGGAGGCGCAGGTTGCAGTGAGCCGAGGTCACACCACTGCACTCCAGCCTGGGCTACGGAGCGAGACTCTTAAAAGAAACAGTTCCGTTATTCTCTTGTCTATCCATTTCGCAGACAAGTGTATGCAGAGTTACTGCCTCTTTTTTATGAATGATAAGGCTGGTAGGAGAAAAACACAGTCAGTTCTTTGAGAGCCAACAGGCACTAGACTAGGACACAGAAACCTGCACGGAAGACCAACGCAAGGAAACAGAAAGGAGTCAAACCGAGCTGCATTTCCCGCCCGCTTCGCTCCTCAGACAATGGTGTAGGGGACGCCCCGTAAGGCGGGGAAAAGGCGGAGACCCAGGTTTCCTTCCCGCCCCTGCATTTCAGTCCCCAAAAAGGTCCGCATCATTGCTATATAAGGGGCTTCAAGGCGTACTGAAGCCGCAGAGGTGCGGCTGCTCTTTGCTTGTGGCCATGTCTGGCAGAGGGAAGGGTGGCAAAGGCTTGGGAAAGGGAGGCGCCAAGCGCCACCGCAAGGTGCTGCGCGACAACATCCAGGGCATCACCAAGCCCGCCATCCGGCGCCTGGCCCGGCGCGGCGGCGTCAAGCGGATATCTGGTCTGATCTACGAGGAGACGCGCGGGGTGCTCAAGGTGTTCCTGGAGAACGTGATCCGGGACGCCGTGACCTACACGGAGCACGCCAAGCGTAAGACGGTCACCGCCATGGACGTGGTCTACGCGCTCAAGCGCCAGGGCCGCACCCTCTACGGCTTCGGCGGCTGAGCCTGGTTCCGCTTGCTATTGACCGCTCTCCCACAAAAGGCCCTTTTCAGGGCCACCTCCTTCCTCACGAAGGGCTGTGACTGCTTCCAGGAAGACGTAGGCGACCTGTTTCCTCCTGGGACCTTCCTGGGGTCGTAGCAGTGGAGCCAGGCCGGCTGCAGCGGTCCTGCCAAGATGGCGGCTGTCGGGGGTGCTCCCGGCAAGGGACACGAAAGAGCACTGAGAACTTGGATGTTTGTCTCGAGCCTCCACGGAGAAAGATGGCGGAAATGATTTCAGAATGCCAGCCGTCTTGTAACGGATGTGACGTGCTTTCTTCTCGGCTTTCTGAAGTGTCGCTGGCTCTGTACGAGGCGGCTGGCAGCATTGCGTGTTACCAGCCACAGTACCCGAATCATCTCTTCGGCTGGGCAGATCAGTCACCGGTAAGCTCAAAAACCCAGTATTTGTGGCCGGGCAGGGGGCCTCCCTGTAACCCCAGCACCTCGGAAGACCCAGGCGGGTGGACTACTAAGGCTCGGGGATTCCGGACTAGCCCGGGCACACACGCGGTGACACCCCGTCTACTGAAAACGCTAAGCAGGAAACAGCCCGGCGTGTTGGCGCACGCCTGCAGTCGCAGCTGCTCAGCAACGGCTGAGGAGAATCGCTGGAGCAGGGGAGGCGGAGATTTCCGTGGTGGCGAAATGGCGCCACTGCGCTCCAGCCTGGGCGACAGTAAGACTCTCAGACGAAAGAAAGGAAAGAAGGAAGGAAGGACGGAGGGAAAGAGCCGTTTCTCCGCCGAGCTCGGTGGCTCAAAAGGAGTTCGTGACCACCCTAGCCAACATTGCAAAACTCCGTCTCTACGTGGTAGCAAGCGCCTGCCATCCCAGCCACTCAGGAGGCTGAGACGGGAGCATCGCTTGAACCCGGGAGGCGGAGGTTGCAGTGAGCCGAGGTCGAGGTCGCGCCACCGCACTCCACCCTGGGGCACAGAGCAACGCCTCAGTTTAAAAAAAAAAAAAGCCCAAGTTTTTGCTTTACCCAGTTGTGGGGTTCGTTCCCATGTGAGACCCCTCTGAATTGGGCCTCGCCATATGGTGAGCTTGAGCCCCGACAGTTTCCCGTTGGAGGCAGTAAACTTTCAACCTGGGATTTCCTCTTCAAGAATCCCTTCAAGAGACCTTTACCTGATTCCATGGGCAAAATCAGTATCTGGGGTTTCCTTTCAATTAATGAAGTACGCTCCACACATGTCCCTAGCCCTACTTCAGAATTCCCTACGTGGGTTAGGAGCTAGTAAACACTTAAATAGTTGGCGATAATTCTTACCCTCTTCCCAAGATGTTTTCAGGCCTGAATAATGTCTTACATTTAATATCCATAGTATTCACTTCATAAATGTTTGTGCAATGACTGATGGAATCAATGGAATTAAGCTATTTGGGCCATCGCTAATATACCATTATGAAAATCATTCCCCTTTAATAAGAAGTATCTCTACTCCCCTAGAACCATTTTCTCTATTTGCTTTTACAGAAATGTCAGTATTCATGGCTGCCAACAGTTTATATTACAAACTTCTTAAACTGCAGATTGAGATCCAGTCAGGATAATGAAAATAATTTAATGGGTCCCAACCAGCATATAAAACATAAGTAGAATCCAATACAAAAAGGAGAAATTATCAAAGTATAATCTCATGTAATAAATAAAAATACTGTGTTGTAAAATTTTAGTTTCAAATAGATGTGGCACTTGAAGGAGAAAAATGTCAAAAAATACTGGTCCCTTTATTTCACTTATAAATTTGTGAAATTATCAGGTTAGGACATTGCCTCACTTCCCTAGGTTTCATAACGTCCATACTCAGCCTCATTTGCAGCTAGCATGCAGATGTGTAACCTAGGCTTCACCAATCAGTCACAGGTTTAAAAGACTTCTCTTCAGAAGTAGGACCCAGGAGAGAAGAGACTGCCTAAAGCTTCTTTTTCTGCTGTGACAGATGTCAGATGGGCCAACTTTCGGTAGTAGCAACTGTCAATCTGCCCGGACCCTCGTTGCTTGGACCCCAAAGCGCGACCGAATTAGACCAGACGAAAGAGGAGTTCAGGCTTTATTGGAGAGCTTCCGGGCGGACCGGACTTGTACACAGGGAGACAGTCAACAATCTCGCGCAGGGTTTCTTTGTTCTGCGATTTTTATAGGGGTAGAGGAGCTGGGAGGCGTGGGAGAGCTGATGAGGCGGGTGGCGATTGGTTAGGTTGGCTGCCGGGCGGGGAGTTGGTTGGGCCGGAAGTTACTGGAGAGCTGATGAGGCGGATGGTGATTGGTTTGGTCGGTTGCCGGGCGGGAAGGTTGCTGGAGTTGTGTCAGCCGAAGTTGTTTGTGCCAAGCCAGGACGGTAGGCGGGGTGAGATAAGGGACTTTCCAGGCAAGGGAAGAGGGGCTTTCCATATGGGGAAGTTACATACTTTCCATGTGGCCGGGGCCTGGGTGGGGGCAAGAAAGGGCCCAAGGGTCCTCCACCTGACAGCAACAGCCATAGGTTCCAGGTGAGTCACGTGTTGGTTCAGCAGTGACAGGTGTAACAGCAGCACCTGGCCAGTTCTGCAGCTCAGCTTTGAGATTTGTCCCTGGAGGTGTCATCAGGCATTGTTCACAGCCCTCCCAACAATGCCAATATCTATCTAATAGCACTTTACACATCACAGTTAACGTGCAATTAACCAGTCAACTGACAACTAAGAATTTAGAGTTTCAAACAAACAGGGTTTTAACCATTTTCAAATGGAGTTTTGTGCATTTTAGGAATTTGGAGTTGTTTTACAACACCATTGTAAGGTCTTATGCCTTACTATACCTCTGGTGGACAATAATGCTTCCCCTCCCCACCAGATGCCCACATCTTAATCACAAAGCCTGTGAATATGTTTCCTTAAATGGTTAAAAAAAAAATTAAATTAAACTAAAAAAAGGAACTGTCCAATGTTACTAAATTAAGGATTTTGAGATTGGATGATTCGGATTACCTAAGTGGTGCCATCGTAATCACAAAATCCTTATAGAGTAGAAGCCAGGAGGGTCAGAATCAGAGAAGTGATAATAGCAGAGTGTGATGCACTTTGGAAACACAGAACTTTTCACAACGTTTATTTTAGGAAACATGGAAGTGGTGGCATGTACACGTAAAGTATCTTCCAGTCAGACCTCCAGACTTATTTCCACTTTCTCCTCCAAGCCCTGGGCTTTGAGAAACTAACTGTATGGATCTCATCAATGTGCTACCTGACCTCCACCTTCTGGTAGGATTCAGCCAGTGGAAACCCCATGCAGGAGACTGGAGGGAAGAAAGAAAATCAGATGGGGTATTTATTCCCCAGTTTCCCTTTCAGGTGTCACCATAGGCTGCTGTATCCCTATCTCCAGGCCAAGTCCTGTCAGGGACCCCTTCTGTGCAACTGTAATGACTGCTTCCCATACCCCTTCAGGGTTGTAAGTAATCCTTACTATACCTGGATGGAGACACAATTTTTTTAGGCTTCTGTATCCTACCCTCAATTTGCAAATCACTTCTTTCAGAAATCTTCTTCGTATTATCCCCTGTGAGTAGGCTACTTGTTTCCGGTCTTGACCTTAACAGAACGCAATGTTTTCACTACACAGCACAAAGTTTATGGCCACTATATCAAAAAGAATCTATGTAACTTAAATGCAAATTTCTCTATGTCACACCTCGTTAACATGCTTCCAACAGCATAAGGTTAATTCTCATTTTCTCAGTTTGCAAGAGGAAGTCCTCATCACTCAGTCAACTGCCAGGCCTGCGTTTTGTTCATATATGCATTCCCAGTGTCCATGGCGTCAGACTACTTATTGCCACTCATGTCTTCACACTACTGGAGACCTACCCTCTGCCAACATTACTTGAAATGCCCTAGTCCCCTGTCGTTCCCTCTGGCTAACTGCTGATCAGAGTCAGAGCAAGAGGTATAAATGTGCGTGCTTATGACAAGTGTCTTGCAGCTGGGTGTCCTGCTACTTGTTCCTCTTCTGCAGATAGGTCTTTTAGGCTCACCTGTTGAGAGGCCTCTTTCCTGATGGTGCCAGAGTTTTTAGCAGTTTTGTTATCTGCTAATGTATCCCAAATTTTTATTATAAAAATATTCAGGGCTGGGTGTGGTGACTCATGCCCGTAATCCAAGCACTTTGGAGGCCAAGGTGGGTGGATCACCTGAGGTCGGGAGTTCAAGACCAGCCTGACGAACATGGTGAAACCCCGTCTTTATAAAAAAAAAAAAATTCAGAAAAATACATGATAAAAGATGTGTTTATCAATCATCCACCACCTAGATTCAATAGAGTGTACTTTACCACCATCTGAAAGTAAATGACAGACTCATGAGACTTTAAACCTGTATACTTCAGAATCTAATTCCTAAGAATAAGGGAAATTACATGTAATCTCAATATATGAAACCTTTCTTTAAAAACTTACTAAAATGACCTATTATCTAGTCCACATTCAAGTTTCCTCGATTGTCTCCAAAATGCCCTTTGAGACATCTTTAGAGACAGAATGCAATGAACACATTGTTTAGTTGCTATGTTACTTTAGTCTCCTTCAGTCTTTTGTTGGCAGTTTTTTGAACAAAGCAGTTGTCTCAAATGTCCCACATTCTGGAGGGTTTTTCCCCGTTTTGAGATGTTTAAATGGCTCTTTGATCTCCCTACTCTCTTAAACAGCAATTGAGACGTAACTTATTGCAGTTATACTTTTATCAAGGTGTTTCTATATTTACAATGGATCACAGGCAAAGGTGTGGGTAACCCCCCATATAGGCACCAAGGAAGGAGAGCTAAGCAGAACCCTGGCACAATTAGGCCTGAAGAATATCTCAGTTTATAGTGTCACTACTCAGTTATTTCCTTTTATATAATCCTTTATATACTCATATATTAGTTTATAGAATTAGAGCTTGAAGATTATTTCAGTTTATAGTGTTACTACTCAGTTATTTCCCTTTATATAATCCTCTATATAGAGTCATATATTAGTTTATAGAATTAGAGCTTGAAGAGTATCTCAGTTTACAGTGTTACTACTCAGTTATTTCGCTTTATATAATCCTCTGTGTATAATCATATATTAGTTCATGGAATGAGTGCCTAAAGAATATCTTACCACTCAGTTATTTCCCTTTATATAATACTCTGTATATAATCATATAATAGTTCACAGTATGTGTGCCAAAGAATATTTCCCTACATATATATATATATATAGTTATATCAGTTCATAATTGGAGGAATGCCTAGAGTAGACACAGTACAGAGTATGAATTAAGAAATGAGCAGCTTATAATCGGAGGAATGTTTAGAGCAGACACAGTGCAAAGCACAATTTAAGGGAAAAACAGTTATACCAGGACAAGAACCCATGGCCCAGGCGGCAGTGTTTCGTATAGTAAAGACGCCCGCTGTATGGCAGGCTTGGGGCGAGAGCCACTCCTCCTGATAAAGGAGCTGTAGGACCTTGCTCCAGTTCTTGTGAAAGGCTGCCCTCAGACCGGCAATCCACCTTGGTGACTGAACTTTATCAGCTCTTATTACTGTGCTGCTCCAAAAGCATTCCCGTATAGAACTCATTGTAAGCTGCCAGCAGGTAGCGTAGACCCTGACAGCTTTGTCACTGCTATGTGACTTAAAGCATCCTCCTAGAAATCTTCTTAGTAGCTTGTCCATAGATAGAGATAGTGCACACTACACCCTCTTCACTGCGCACGGCCCACCTCCATGCCTCAGTGACCTAAGGGGGGTGGACCCCTTACTGCACACAGTCCTTGCCTCAGTGACCTAATGGGAATGGACCTCTTGCTGTGCACTGTCCGCCTCCCAGCCTACGTGACCTAATGGGGGTGGACCCCTTGTTTTATTGCTCACGACCCTATCACTATCCTTAAAGATGGTTTCACTCACCGCCCTGTCCCCTAACCTATACACAATAAATACACACACTTCTGGACATTCGGGACCTCGATTAACTCCGCTCATAGGTGGCGTGGCCCCCTGAGCCCAGCTGCATTTTCGTTGTACTTCTGTGTCCTCTCTCTTTATTTCTCGGATCCTGCACCTCAGCACAGCATAAGGGACACCCCACAACCCTGTGGGGCCATCAGCCCTACAAAAGGCACGAAACAGGCAAACTTCTTTTAGTGCTGCTAAATTAGGTCATTGAACCGGTAAGGGGCCAGTCCCTCCACTGCAGACACATTTGTCAGAATGACATCTGCTAATTTGTTTGTGCAAATTATGCTAAATTTTTGCTAATTACTGTGTATTCTGTGGTTATTTAAACTGCTTATTAAGCAGAATGTAATAAAGTTGAGTTAGCACTAAAACTACAAATTTAATTGCAGAGGATAATCTCATTAGTAATGAGAAAAACACTACCATAACCACATTTTGAAAGCTTGTAAGTGTCGGTGTAGCTGTTGATGTCCTCAGCCAGCCCACTAGATTTCTAATCTCTGAATACATGATTAACTTACCACCTGTATTTCATGAATGTCAGCCTTAGTGTAAATTTATACTTTACACTCACAGCTTTTGGGCACACACAGCATTAAAACACACAATATTGCTTGGTAAGTTAAGTTTCCACAATTTCAAGCGTGAGACCTTCAGGAGAAAACCTAAGTGGTCCTGAAAAGGGGCCATTAACAATGCTGCAAAAAAGTCCTGGCCTCACTTAAGGGCCAAAGCCTTACAGGGTTCGAGCCTGGGGTTTGAGCGCGTAGACCACGTCCATGGTGGTGACCATCTTGCGCTTGCCATGTTCCGTGACAGTCACAGCGTCCCGGATCACGTTTTCGAGGAGCACCTTGAGCACGACCCGGGTCTCCTCATAAATGAGGCCCGAGATGCGCGTGCCGCTGCCAGGCTGGGCCTAAGCCCTGGATGGCGGGCTGGGTAATGCCCTGAATTACCTGGAGCACGTTGCGATGGCCATTGGCGTCGCCTTTCCCACGGCCTTTTCCCTCCTTGCCCCGATCGGAGTGATAAACACGTGAGAACTATCCCTAAACAAAAGAATTACTCGCTTTCCGCAGCATTTTATATAACGATGTAGCGCCCCTTTTTGAAAACTGAAAGACCAGGACAGGCGAGAAAACGCATTTAGTCCCCACCCCTCTGCTACTAGTAATACCAAGGCATAAGAAATAATGAAGTAGGGAGGTTTGCTGTCATTTAGAGAATAAGAATCTCTAAACAAAAGTGTCAAACATGTACACAGAGGAAAGTATCTCGGTTTCTGATGTCCGTATGTGTTTAAATATTTACTTCTTCCGTATATATTAGAGCACTTCCCAAAAACAAGTCCAAATTCCAAGAAATAAAATAATTCGTAATCATATTGCCAAGCCACCCAGGTAAAGAGAAGTAGCCTGGTTTTTGGTTTTAAATCTGTGAGTATCCAAGAACACTGTGTTTCTTCTTAGAGACACTGAGAAAAGCGCATATATGTGTTTTCCTTTTAGTTTTGGCCACCAGGAAGCTCAGAGACAAATGTATGACCCAGTTTTAATAACTGTGTAAGCCCCTATGGCCTGCTTATCTGTGTTCTTATTCCTGGCCTTTCATTTTATTCTGACTTTTTTTTTTCCTCTCTCTTTTTTTTTGAAACAAGACGGAGTTTCACCCTTGTTACCCAGGCTGGAATGCAGTGGGGTGATCTCGGCTCACTGCAAACTTCGCCTCCCAGGTTCAAGGGATCCTCCAGCTTCAGCCTCCAGAGTAGCAGCTGGGATCACAGTCGGGCGCCGCCATGCCTGACTACTTTTGTATTTTTAACAGAGACAGGGTTTCTCTATGTGGCTCAGATTGGTCTTGAACTCCCAACCTCAGGTGATCAGCCTATATCTGCCTGCGAAAGTGCTGGGATTACTGGCATGAGCCACCGCACCTGGGCCTGACTTTTCCTTTTCTTTATACTGATTTTATTAGCTGATCTATATTTTTCTATATGATATGAATTATGGTAAGCCACTTCAAGTTCAGCTTACAGAGAAGCAAGGCATTCGTAAATTTTTTTTTTTTGTTTTTTTTTTTTTTTTGGATACTCTCACTCCATGGCCCAGGATGGAGTGCAGTGGTGAGATCTCAGCTCACTGCAACTTTTGCATCCCGGGTTCAAGTGATTCTCGTGCCTCAGCCTCCCAAGTAGCTGAGATTACAGGCGCGCACCACCATGCCTGGCTGATTTTTTATTTTTATTTTTAGTAGAGACGGGGGTTTCACCATGTAGGGCAGGCTAGTCTCGAACTCCTAACCTCAAGTAATCCACCTGCCTCACCCTCCCTATGTGTTGGGATTGCAGGCGTGAGCCATCGCGCACAGCACATAAATCATTTTTAAAATAGTTTTTTAATTTAAAAACATAGTTTTGCACATTAAAAAAAAAAGTTTTGCACAGGTTGAACACAAAGTTCCTGGCAGCGGTGGTGGGAAGATTAGGTCATAGGAGGGTGGCTCAGGAGCCCCAAGCATTGGCCAGGGGTGATTTGGATTGGATAAGAAATACCAAGTGATAACGACTGAAAAGGGAAAAAGGATGGCAACTGATCGCCATCCCCAGAGGGAGGGGCCGGCGAAGTGCTCACCCAGTCACCCACAGTGAGATCCTTGCAAGGTGTTCCTGGCTACTGCTCCCTTAAGTCCCTCCCGCCAGGCCCCGCCCCTCGCCCCGGCCCCGCCCCTCACCCCGGCCCCGCCCTTCACGTGCGCTACGACACACCGCCGTTGTTTCCGCCTGCCAATCCGGCCTCCCCAGCGGTTGCGCGCGCCGCCCTCTCCTTCCGCGCCCGCG
>PVKP010036274.1:0-22590 GCA_004027715.1 Plecturocebus donacophilus | reverse complement strand
AGGTGGTGGAAGTCCAAATGATAGAGACTGAGTGCGAACACCAAAGCAGATGGAGGAAGAGTGGCAACAGGAACTGGGAACTCCTTTGACAGGATTCTCCAGGTTTCAGGGAGGAGACAGGAGGCAAATCAAACACATGCCATGGGGCAAAAGAGGGAATGTGTCAAGCTGAGCAAGGGAAAGATGCTGGTTCAATGGAAGGAAGGACTATCTGGGGTCCAGGGTGAAGTTCCTTTGGTTTCTTCCTTCCATTTGCAGCTGCTGGACTGCCACCTCAGCCCAGTTTCACATTCCTGCAGGGCTCCTTGCGGGGCTTCTTGCAGAAGCTGGAGGGTAGTGTTCTGCCAGGGCTCTCTAGCCGCTCAGTCCCAGGAGCCTTAAAAGCAGCAGACGCTGCTGCCTGTCTTTTCCCTCCCCACCAGAAACTTCTGCTGCTTAAGCATTGTGACATGTCCTTTACCCTGTCCCTTCGACCACGGTGCATGCCATCCTCCTAGACCCCACAGCATATGACAAGGGAGTAGCTGCTAAGGTGTCTACCTCTCTTGAGATTCACCGGTCCTTGAGGGCAGGGACCTTCCTTTTCATATTCGTTATCCCATCTCCACTGCCAGATACACATTAGGGGCTCATGAAAGTGATCTCAAATGTATTGGGTGCCTATTCTATGCCAGAAATCTATTTGTGCTAACTGAAATAGAACCAGACACCAACAGTGACTTCTGCTGATGTGGCTGGTTGCAAAGGAAGGAAGGTATGATGAGTTGGGCAGGTCGGTGCAGGGAGGAGGAGGGTTGGCGTGGCAGGAGTCTAAGGAGTCAAGGAAACAGGACGACTTCTGATGGGTAACAGGAAAGGAGTTTGTTTTCTGGTTAACAGCATCTGGAAGAGGGTGGGGTGGTAATCTCGGCAATGTTGGCTGGAAGAAGGGGACAGCACTTACACGGTTGCCTGGAGGGCCCCAGAACAGCACAGATAGCCATCTGCTTCACCTGGATCAGATGCAGGCTGGTGTATAGCAGGGAAGCAGGCAAGAACGCCCAGGGAACCACTGCTTTCCCCACCAACCTCTGTTCCTAGGGCTCCTGGGACATCTTTGCAAATCCTCAGAGGCTTTCCAAGCTCTGGGGAGAGCCCCGGCCTATGCTGGCATTGCCTTCTTTCCCATTAGCTAATGGTGGCCGCTGAAATGCCTGTGAAATTCTTAAAAGAAAATCCTTTCTGCCTTTCCCTAAGGGACATACCAACCCAAGGTCTCCAGTCCCCAGCCCACAGGAAGCCCTGACTTCCCAATTCTATTCTCCTCTTTGTAATCCCACAAACGATTTACTAAGCAAAGCCAGGAAAACTGTGAGCTTCTAGCTTTGGCATCGGAAAGAATCCGTCAGGAGCACCAAAGTATTAACTCTCCCCAGCCCTGGGATTATTACTCAGTTATTTGATAACACTGACTGTTTACAAGATACCTTTCCGTGGTCCTTTTCATCTTTCTCAAATACTTCAACTGAGAGTGCTGATTGCCCCTGCATCTGTACCCCATTTTACAGATGTAGGAAACTGAGCTGTAGTGATACTAAATATCTTGCTCAGGGTTATGTGCTCACCCTCACCCTCCGATGCCAATATTGACATTGGCCTTTAGACTTTCTCCCCAAACACACTAACCTGTTACTTGGCTCCCCTCATGGGGTGGAGTTGCCTTGGCGGACGGAAGGCCAACTTGGATGAAAAACTGAGAAACATGCCTTTCTCTCTGTGCCAACCCCACCAAACAATAGCCACTCATTCCTGTGAGTGGAAATGATTCACTTGTCTCTCAGTGTGAACTCTTGATTAAGTAAACAGCCGGAGCTGCAGGTCCACATCTAAGAGACCCAGTGGCTCTCCTGGGACCTGAGACGGACGGATACCCTAAATCTCCCAGGGATCTCAGCAATGCTAGGGACTGGGGTGGTGGGGCGCACAGACCCTCTCCTGTTCCCCAGAGCCCGCATGGAAGGGGGGATGGTGGCTCAGGGAGCTCACCACCACATCCCTAGTAATGAGTTTGGCTCCCTGCCCGGGCTCCCGCCGCCAAGCTCGCTGTTTGTTTTGTTGTTTTATAGGCCTCTTGGGTCCCCAGAACTGGTCTTCTGAAAGCTGGGAAAGGCTGCATTTGGTTGGCACAAGAAAGGGGCATATTTACAGAATCCCCCACTCCCATCCCCCTTGACACAAACACTCTAGCCAGCACCATCCCCTTGCTTGGCCATGGCAGGTGTAGACAGGGGATGTGGGCTCTATCCAGATCCCCAGCAGACCCCAGGGAAGGAGGTCCTGATCTCCCAGAGTCATACTGAAAGGGAAGAAACTAAAGACTCATTTATTTTTTGTACTTTTTGTGTGGTTTCTAATACACTTCAATCTTGGACAATTCTTGTATGAGGTATCAGGCTGTGTATTCAGCTGGCTGTTTTGCAGTCTTAACAGGGAGCTCCTGCAGCTCAGGGCTTTATTGCAGAGCAGGTGAAACACAGAGAACTGTGTTTTGGGGAAAGGGGGGATGGGAGTAATGACTCAAGCTCACAGAATTCAGGTGACCCAAATAGGCTATGCAAAATTTTCAAGTGGCCAAGGGCTGGTGTTCACAGAGGTCTTATCTTTAGAAAAATATAGACCATATACATTTTTATGCCATTAAGCCTTGCTTGTCTGTGGATCTGGAACATGGACATAGATCTCTGAGATGGAAGGGACTTAGAAAGACCAACTGGTCCACTCTCCTGCCTTCAGATAGGGACCAATTTGCACAACAAAGAGTATAGGGGCTTAGGAGAGATCCAGTCCTGACTGCATCCTACTAGCTGTGTGACCTCTGAGCTTCAATTCCTCAATGTAAAATGAGGACAATTCATGCACCTGCATCATAAGATTACAATAAGGATTAAATGAAATAATTCATTATTGAACCGATATTTATTGAATATCTACTGTGTGCCAGGAGCTTGGTGTAGAGCAGTAGAAAACAAAACTGTCGGCTGGGCGAGGTGGCTCATGCCTATAATCCCAGCACTTTGGGAGGCCAAGGTGGGTGGATCACCTGAGGTTGGGAGTTCGAAACCAGCCTGACCAACATGGAGAAACCCCTGTCTCTATTAAAAACACAAAATTATCCAGGCATGGTGGCACATGTGTGTAATCCCAGCTACTCAGGAGGCTGAGACAGGAGACTCACTTGAACCCAGGAGGCAGAGGTTGCAGTGATCTGAGATCAGGCCATTGCACTCCAGCCTGGGCAACAAGAGCGAACCTCCATCTCAAAAAAGAAAAAAAAATGTCAAAAATGCCTGCCTTGGCGAGGCGTGATGACTCACACCTATAATACCAATACTTTGGGAGGGCAAGGCAGGCAGATCACCTGAGGTCAGGAGTTCAAGACCATCCTGGTCAACATGGAGAAACCCCATCTCTACTAAAAGTACAAAAATTCACCAGGAGTGGTGGTGGCACATGCCTATAAACCCAGCTACTTAGGAGGCTGAGGTGGGAGAATTGCTTGAACCTGGGAGGTGGAGATTGTAGTGAGCAGAGATTGTGCAACTGCACTCCAGGCTGGGGGATAGAGTGAGAGTCCATCTCAAAAAAAGAAAAATGCCTGCCCTGATGGAGATTATATCTTAATGTAGGAAGTCAAACAAACAACATAAGTAAGCATAATATATAGTATGTTTAGATAGTGATAAGTACTAAGGAAAAAATAGATCATAAAGAAATAATTCATGGAAGGGATGGAGTGCAGAGCTTGGGCACATGAGCATATGTGCACTTAAACATTACTACAATTGTGACTTAACTTGTGAACCTCAATTTTTTTTTCTGTGGAGTGGGGTAGTAATAAACACTTTGCATATTTGTTGTAAGGATTAAATAAAATCATGTGTAAAAAGTGTTTAATACAGTGCTTGGCACGAAAGAGCTTTCTATTATTACTGCTATCTTGAGGCTTCCCCAAAACCCTACCTCTTCCCTGGCTCCCTGGGGTCATGAAGCTGTCAGATCAGGCTCCTTTTCAGTGACATGTTTGTAAGGTCAGTTAGACGAAGAGAATTCCTGCCACCTACCCCCAGCCCTCAGTCATGGGAAAAAATACTTAGAAGACGGGACCAGCTGAGCCGAACTAATCTAATCCTGCTGGACTTTGGCATCCAGTTGCATTAGTCACCAGTGAGAGGTTTCCGAGTCTCATATCACCAAACAATATGTACTGACCCCCTCCCCAGGGTGGGGCTGGGGAAGTGTCAGTTCCGCTGTTGCAGCTTCGCAGAATTAACTAAAACGGGCCCATTTCTCCCCCTTTGCATGCCTCCACACCAACCACAATATCCTGGTGTTATGCAGCTCTGCCTCGGATGAATTGTGTGATCCGAGGGGACCTCAGTTTACTCATCTGGATCACCAATGCCTGCCTGGCAAGATTGCTATTCCTATCAGATATGGAGGATATATAATACCTACTGCAGATCTTGACGTAGTAGATGCTTAATAAATGGCAGTCATCGCTGCTACCACATCTATTACTGCTAGAGTGACTTCTCCTGCCAGTGTTACCACTACCACTCCTGTACTATGATCATGTTTTTCTGCCAGAGTTCCAAATTCTCTTTGATTCTATTAGTTCATTAATCCCATATAATTTTCAGATGATCAAGAAAGATTGGAGGTTAGGCACGGTGGCTCATGACTGTAATCCCAGCACTTTGGGAGGCGGAGGTGGCCGGATCGCCTGAGGTCAGGAATTCGAAACCAGCCTGGCCAACATGGTGAAACTCCGCCTGCACTAAAAATACAAAAAAAAAAAAAAAAAAATTAGGTGGGCCTGGTGGCAGGCACCTGTAATTCCAGCTACTACTCTGGAGGCTGAAGCAGGAGACAAGAGAATCCCTTGAACCCAGGCTGCAGAGGTTACAGGGAGCTGAAGTTGCACCAGTGCACACCAGCCTAGGCCATAGAATGAGACTCCATCTCAAAAAAAAAAAAAAAGAAAGAAAGGGATTGGGATATTTCACTGCTCTGTTGCAGATGGTGATTCTGAAATTCAGAAATTATGGATTTACTTAGGGTCAAGTTGTAAATCAAGGGAAGATGTAGAAATTGGAACCAGAGCTACAAATACTTCAGGGTTGAGATGGGCCCAGCATATACCTAAGTCACTTGTGTAGCCCAAGATGATCAAGCTAAGAGCTTATGACTACTTGAACATCTCTTTCCTTCGTGCTAACATGTGCCCCTCTGTCCAGGGAAGCAGGAAGTATATGGAGCTGAATGTGGTGAAGATGAATCTGGAGCTCTGACCTTCTAAGGCTCTTCCTGGGGTTCTACCTGTCACCTGGCCTCAGCCTCCAAAATGTTTTCTAGGCTCCAAGGTGGGAAAGAAGTTCAGGAGCTGGTGCCACTGGGATTGTCCCAATCAGCTATCCCCATCCTACCCCATGTTCTGGTTTCTATGGTAAAGGCTGAGTGTCTCCCAGCTAATCTGGAAGGAGAAAGGGCATCAACAGGCTTTAATAACAAATCTGGGATTCCCATGCTTGACAATTCAGGGGAAGAGGCTGGGGAATTGGGGTTAAGGCCCTCAGGAAAGAAGGTTGACACTATCAAGCAGGATCAAGAGTCTTCCCTGAAATATGTATCACAGATTTCATAGCTGAAGGGGACCTCAGAAAACTAGTCTGGTCTCCTGACTTTGGACAAGTAAGATGTGTATCGTTCTATTTTATGGATGAGACAGCTGAGGCCTAGAAAGGTGGAGTGATCTGCTGAAACTCACCCAGGTACTTACCCACAGAGGCAAGATTAGGATCCAGGTTTTTGAATTCCAACTTTTGGGCCCTTCTCTATATCATTTTAAAGAACATTCTTTCTGCACAAAACATTAGATGGACCTCGGCCTCTCTGTAGCATGCAGGCATTTCCTATGCAGAGGTTAAAATTGATCTAGGGATTATTTCCCCTGGAGCCAAGAGTCCAGCTGAGCTTCCTGTACCTGGCCTGACCGTGCAACCTTGATCTAGGGTGACCAGCATCCCTAAGCCCTCACTCCATGTGACAGCTGTCTCTGGTATGAGACAGCTCATACCAGAACCTACCCAGGAGGGAGGCCTACTTAAGTTCTTGCCTCAGGGCTAAGAAGTTCTGACAAATCAGAAGAACACTGAATTGGAACCCTCAAGTCTTACATGTTAGTCCTTTCTCTGGGAATGCCATTTTTTTGGATGGGGGTAGGCGTAAGGGAGCCACTATAAATAAAGCACTTACTAGATGTGAAGCCCTGAGCTAAGTGTTTTGTTTTGGTTCAGTTAAGCCTCATTAACCCTTGCAAATTGTAAAAATGATTAGTCTTATTTCCGTTTTACATATAGCAAGCTGAGACTCAACAAAGCTAAGCAACTTGGCAGAGTCACACTGCTACTCCTTGGAGAGCTGGGGTTTGAATCCAGAGTTCTCTGACCCCAGACCTGTGCTTTTAACCACTAGCCTTTTAGCATTCAGTTGAACTTCTCTAGGCTTCCGTTTGTCCACATGTAGCCTACCACCTGCCCGATGGAGAGCTGCAAGAAGATACATAGGAGGAGAGGAGAAGGGCCACCTCTCCTCTTTTGAGTGACGGTGCCCTGGAAACCCGGGACATGGCAGCTGTCACCTCGGCACACGCTGTCTTGCTTGCTCCCCTATCCTCCGGCCTCCTCCTCCATTTCCCCACCCCTCTCAGCCTGGGTCACAATGGACGGGGTGACAGCCTTTTGTGCCACACACAGTCCCCAGCTGACTCTCCTTTCTCCAGGCATCATTGTTTGCCATGAGCTTTCTGAAGGAGAGACAAAGGAGTGTTGCTGACAAGGCCAAAAGCTGCTGGGTAAAGCGTGGGGCCGGGGCCCATCACCCATGCATCCCTCGGAGCCCCCGGGCTCTTCTTCAAAGACATTGTCTGGGATCTTTTGTGTGCCAGTCATACCCATTCAGAGCTGGCCAGGCAAAGGTTTCAGTGGGGAGGAGGAGAACACTGAGAAATGGAGTCATTTTGATCTGGCAAAATTGGAAGAGACATTAATGCAATAGTTAACAGCAGACCACTGCTGGGGGGATGGGCCCGAATGCTTGTTCTCTGTTTATAGGGCTTATGCAATTCCATCAATATTGATGCCTGATGCCTTTGATTCTGACACTAATCATTGCTATGAATTAAATTTGCAGCCATATAATTAGGATTGCTATTAATAGGGCCCTGAGCTAAGCACTCCGATGCAGCGTGTCTTTTTCTTGATAGAAAATGGCATCCTTGGAACTCTGCTAATGGGGCGCACCTGGGATTTGCCAAGAATGATGTGAAAATTATACATTCTATATTTGTATTGGGCCTTTTACTGAAATACCAGCAAGCAAAGGTGAGGCTGGAGGGAGTTCACTCCTACCCAGTGCTGTGGGCAGCAATTAGGTGTCTCTGTTGCTCTTTAAAGTCTTTAGGAAAGGATGTGCCAGAGCCAATGTTGGTTGCTCATGGTCAAGCTTCAGACAGCTCATAGCCAGGAAGTTCTGCTTTATGTCTAAACTAATGAGAGTCAATTTAGGCTAACAGGCTAGTCAACTAAGGAAAGAAGAATTTTCCTCATACCGTAAGCTTGTTTGAAAGAGGCAGAGCCAAACACCTATTGATGGGCCCAGTTAGGGCTCATTTCTAGGTGGATGATGAGGCAAGACCCCTACTGACAACTGATTCCAAGGGTCCCCGTCCAGAGAGCTCCCTGGGCCACAGAGAAGCCGTTAACTTTACACATAATAGAACTCACTGCTGCACATGGTGGGGAAGGATGAGCTCTCTTTCATGTTGAGATTCTTTTCCAGGTAAATTTGCAGCATATTTAGTCACTGGGAAACCCAGTCTTTTCCTGCAATTAGCCCCCAGTTCAGCTTCCGTGACTGTCAATGCCTCATTTACCCTCAGCCTGAGTAATCACGTGTCATCATGCACAAGGGCTATCTAACCCTTTACCAACAATGGCACATGTGGTGACCTCCCTTTATCACTTAGAATAATAATTTGTACCAGTTGGCACAAGGGATCCATTAGTCCCTGCTCTTTTGATCTTCAGACTGAAAGTAATTTTTCTTCTAAACCATCATTTACTGATTTGTTTTCTTTCATATTTTTAAATTGTGGAGAGAAGACAATGGTTTGAGTTCAAGTCCTAACTCCACTGTTTACTAAGTACATGACCTTGGCCAAGTTATTTAACCTCTCAGCAATTCAGAGTTGAGAGTTCTTGTCTTTAAAATGGGGATAATAATACCTACTTCAGAAAGATTATAATAAGGTTCAATAAGCATCGAAATCTCTTAGCACAGGTCTAGTACACCCAATAAAATTCCCGTCCTTCTCTTTTTCTTTGTCCTCACATATACCCAGATACAAAGGACAAAAGAGATAGCTTTCTTTTTTAACCTCCCCACTATGGCTCTTGTCACTCATTCTGCTGAATACCACTTTATTTTCCACCCATTCTCAGGAACAACACACAGAAAATTAATTTCTCCAAAGCAAATGGTGCAATGGAATCTGAATTCCAAATGCCTCTAGTCTTTTTCTCTCCACACACAACAAGGGTAAGCAGGAGCTTTTGCCCCGCCCCCTGCCGTGGTTTCTGCTGTTTCTCTTTCGTCTCAGTTAACCCAGTGTCTTAGGTGAACTGAGTCCATTCCCCAATTCAATTCTCAGGACCCCACCACAAACTCACAGGTGTTCAGCACCTCCATGATAGGGAGAAAGGAGCAAGAGCATCTCGGCATCACCCGAAACTAAGGCGACCCCAAACTAAAACTAAAACATAGGATTTGCATTCACCTCTGTCCTCTGCCCCACAGATACACTGTATATTTACCCACTCTGTGTAAATGCATGCTTAAAGGTAAGTGTGTGGCTAGAGAGCAATTGGCCAATGGCCAGTATTAGCAGAGAACACGGGTAGTTTTCTTTAACATAAAACCCTAGGAAACTGTGTGTTTGGTTGAGTCCTCAGGTACTTGAATCTTTTATTAATTGCCAAACAGGTATTTTACTTTTCGTACCTGAAGTTGAGCAGGGATGGGATTCCAGTTGGGTGATTGTTGGTGTTGCTGTTGTTTTGGTTCCAACTGAATAGAAAACATTACTCAGTTCCTGCAATATTGGAAATGTGCCTGATGCTGGGTAAGTTCACGGTTACTCACAGATGCATTCAGTCATATGCTCAACATAACTGTACTCACCCCCTTCAGTTATCTTGTCACTAGCAAGATCTTGTAAGGTACAACCAAACTTCAAAATTAGACACCCCCACAAGGCCATATAATGTACCCACCACCTTCCTTGCACCTCCAGTCTTCCCGGTAGTCTAATGGCTGCCCCTCTTGAAGCTGTAAAATGTTGGGTAGTTTCAATCTCAGACAGATTGGTGATATCCCCAGAGGAATGGTCATAGACACAGAAATGAAGGAAAAAATATGCCCAACCTCCCCCCACCATCAAATCAAAGAAATAAAAAACCTGTCTCCTTGGTGCCTCCCCAGTATTTATGTCTGAGCTCAGCAGACACCCCTGGGCTGCAGCCAGTCTGTGTATTAGCATTAGTCCATTACGCTTTTTATGATGCATGTTACCTACCCTTACCCCCCCACCAAAAAAACATTTTATGACTGTCCTTTTCATTTCTGGAAAAAGCTTCACAGAATGGCAGATGCCTGAATCTCCCCACTCTTTGGGGAGCTATTTGTAGGCAGCCTGTCCCAGGCCATAAACAACGGGAGATAAACCACAGCCACTGGCAGTAAATGCAGCCAAGGCCATGGAGGTGCAAAAAGCAGGGGCTGGGGTAATCGTGGTGGAGTCTTGTACAAGCCCAGTGCCTGGTATGTCTGTGGGTCTCCCCTACTCACAGAAGGAGAGTCAAGAGACCGGGGCAGAAGTGGTTTCCACCCTCTTAGATCTCCACAAACCTAGAGGGAAGTTTTACCACTCTCCCTCATGCCTGTCTCCCCCAGTGAAGCCATGCATCCCTTAACTGTGATCAGAACCAGCAAACTTTCCAATCAGAAGGCACTTTGGCATCATTTTCTCCTGCTAGCTCATGCTGCTACCTAGATCACTACATGCCACTCACTTACCACTGATGCTTCTAGATCTTGGAGCAACTTCTTGCAAGTTTCTCTGCCTTCTCCCACTGACTTTTCTTGTGACACCCACCTCTACCCCTTCTTCCTCCCTTCTCCGCTCTCTTCCGCTCCCTTGTTGCCAAGTTCAAGTCTTACCAATCCATCACCACTACTGGCTTACTCAAACTTCAGCCTGGACTCTGGTGGCCGTGGTGGTGATATTTATTTATACTACCTTTTGAGCTGTACCCACGATCAAGTCACATAGGACACTGCAGGAAACAGCACCTTGAGCCAGCTTTGCTCCAGAAAAGGTACCACTGGGAAAAGAAAGCCAAATTCTGAATGAATACTAGAACAGTGGAGATTCTGATTCTTCCGACACACACAAACAGCAATCAAAAGCAAAGAAAGCAATGGAGGGTCTGGGAGGTGGAGAAGGACGGCCAGCAAAGCCCTGCATAATGACTGCATCGTGTGCTTTTGCTTCTCATCTGCCCCATCTCGGTGGCAGGATGTATAGACAGGATGGAGGTAATGGCGTTCTTTTTCTTTTCCTTATTTGGTTTTGGACTCCACATCAAATGGAGACATGTAGATGAAAGTGGTGTGCATTTAAAATGTATGTACACATCAGACTGCTGGAGGTAGTAGCTATTATACTGCATGTATTTTTTTTTTTTTTTTTTTTTTTGCAGTAAGCTGCTAAATTATTTATTGGGCACTGGGCTTTAATCTCATAAACCTGCCTTCAGGCTTCAGGCACTGGCAGCCTGAGCACTGCATAAAACACATACATCGGGCGGGCTGCATGGAGCACTCCGGTGACTCTAGGTAGTGATTGTTCATTTTCACTCGGCCTTTTCCCCCTGATCAGCTCATTAACAGCAGGCAGACCTTATGAAGAGCCTTCTAGTTTTCCCATCACTGTGAACTTGGAAATTGATTTGCATCTAGTAGCAGACAGGGGCCCCAACCTGAGCACAAAATACCAGGGGAACTGCGGCAAGAGGCTCTTCTCAGAGTTTTTTTCCTTGGCTAAGAGATAGGCCTAAATAGATGGAGTAAATGATTCCAGGATTACAAACCATTGCTGGGTTGTCCAGAGCTATGTGCCCTAAGCCATAAACCCCCTTAATTTCCCACCCCCAGGACTTATGGGTGAAAGATCCTGGACAAGTGTTTTTCATTAAAAAAAATTTTTTTTAATAAAATTTTTAGTTATTTATTTTACATTAAAAAATTTTTAGAGACGTCTATTTCATCTATTAGGATTAGGAATATGATGTTTTTGTTTTTAAAAAAGGTGCAAATGGCAGATGATGACATTTTAGTTTTGCTTAATCATCACATATTATGTACTCTGGGTAATAGCCATACCTGCACTACACACACCACCTGTGTTACCCCGGCTGCAATGCAGTTGTGCGATCATAGCTCGCTACAGCCTCAATCTCTTGTGCTTTGGTGATCTTCCTGCCTTGGCCTCCTAAAGTCCTGGGATTATAGGTGTGAGCCACTGCACCCAGCCTGGATAGTTTTTTTTTTTTATATATCCTGGGCATCAATTTGCCTTTTCTAAGTAAAAGAAATCTTTATTATCCTCCCTGGCTCCAAGGCCTGAGAGCAGCTCTCTTGGTATGAATCTCCTTGTCATTCTTTTAAATGCCAAGATAATAATAATGCCCTTAAACTTGTTCATTGGTTTCAGTTACATAAAGAGCTTTCATAAATATATATATATATTTCCCATTTTGATCTCATCTTGTAACCCTAACAATCCCACGGGCTGTGATATTATGGGTGAAGAAACTGGCCAGAATGGTCAAGTGATTTGTCACTATCACCCAGTAATGACACTGAGATTAGAACCTGGATGTCCATCCTTTGTCCACACTAATCATTGCCTAGATGTGTGAGCTAAGTAGCATTAGGCCAGTGTGGAAACTGAAGCACAAATTATCTCTGGCACCAAGGGGCCCTAGGGCTATGAGGGAGTAATGTTAACACCAATGCCCTCGTCATAGAAATGTGAGCACAAAAAGGGTTGTGCTTTCCAAACCTTGGGCCTCTGCTGTCTTTGAGCAAACAGAGCCATGCCAGGACTATCTGGGTTTCATCATTCACTGTGCTACAGCAGCCAAAACCTTATAACCCTCCCTTATAAAATCAGTAAGAACAGAATATTGCAGTAGTTGGACACACAGGGTTTTTCATCCATGTTCCAGGATTCAGGGGGTCCATGATCTATACCAGAAAAATGTTTTAACAAACATTTGTATATTTAGGTTTTTTTGTGTGTAGTGCGCCCATTGCTTACTTAGATTCTCAAAGCTGTTTATGACCCTAAAATATTAAGACACTTTGTCTAATGGTTTTTAAACAGTGTGCCTTTGAGCTCTAGGTGGCCACTCCCAACTCCCAACTCCACCCTCCTTCAGTTAACGCATCTTACTTTCATTGCTTTCATCTATCTATTTCATCTATTAGGGTTAGGAGTATGATTTTTTTTTTGCTAATAAAAAAAGCCCAAATGGCAGATGATGACATTTTAGGTCTGCTTGCTCATCACATATTATGTACCCTGCACCACATAGGTATACCTGCACCACACTCATCACCTGCCATACACACACACACACACACACACACACACACACACACACACACACACACACCACTCACACACACCATCCCCAAACCCAGTATCCATGGCAGCAGAACAAGACAATCCTGGAAGAATTCAGATTAGGGCTCAGAGGTGAGCCAGAGGAGCCAGAGAGCCCAGGCCAGGAGAACTGATCAGGGCACATGGAAAGAGCAGACTCTTGAAGGCTACACATGGGAGACAAAGTCAGGATCATGGTCTTGGTCATAACATCAAATCAGGCAGCACAGGCTGAGAGAGGAGCCTGAAGAGGTAGCTCCAAATCAATACTGAGAAAACCAAATCAGGCCAGAAGGTAGGAGTCCCATCAGCTGGGTGCATCTTAGTCCCACCATGAGGCAAGGGGAGGGAGTCCACTCAGAGGGGTAAGAATTGCCCCCTGGATCCCTGGCCCTGATATGTCTCCATGCTTGTTCTCACCTCGAGACTTTGTGTGCAGTGTTCTCAGACTAGGAACCCCTCTCCCTGCCCTCTACCCAGCTAACATCTCATCTTCCATGTGCTGATACACCACCTCCTCTAGGAAGCTCCCACCGTGTGCTTTATATCACCCCAATTATGTGGCTGTCAGAGCAGGAGAGCACTGTGGTTAAGAAGAGTCTAGGCCCTGGAACCAAAGTATCTGTGTTCAACTCCTGATTCTCTCCCTCAATATCTGTGCAGCATAATGACATTAACTTCACCCCTCTGTGCCTGTTTCTTCATTTGCAAACTGGAAATAATAGTAATTTCTGCCTCCCAGGCTCTTTGTGAGGGACATGTAAATGAGTTAATACATGTAAAGCATATAGATCAGTGTCCAAAATAGAGTACATACTCAGGAAACAGTAGTATTATTATTGTATTACTATTATAATTGTCCTTTTCCTTTTCTCTCTCCCTCCCCTCAGCACACACAGTGATTTTAGGATAAGGACTGCATTTATTATCTCTCTACCTATAGTATTAGCTAATGTAAAAGACATTCAATAAATGTTTTAAAAGAAGGAAAGGAGATGAGAATAGTGGGGAGGGGGAAGACATCCTAGGACAGGCGCCATCTCTCTGCCCCAATTTTGAGGCGTCTTCTTGAAGTGAGTCAAAGGGGCTTGCAGGTATGTGCTATGTTTCCGAGTGAGTAGGACCTCAGAGATTCCTATCAATGTTTGTGGCTGGCCGTTGGCAAAGAACAAGGTTCTTGGGGAGTGCACATGATTCAGGCAGTCACGTCTCATACGCAGAAATTCAAGCCAGCAGTGCTGCAGCCGAATCCTTTCAGGACTGCCCTTTCCCAGAGGGAAAAGTCTTTTAGCCTCACTTAGTTCATAGCCTCCCTCACCCATCAGTGCCCCATCTGCAGATCTCAGCAGATGCCAGGTCTGCGTTGAAAGACAACTACAGACGATTCCATCAACCTTCTGGGGTCCAGGACTGAGTGGACTGTGCTCCTCCTGCCACCGAAGTTTCAAAGACGCAGAGCAGTGCCCGTTATTACTGTGTTCATTCATACAATCATTCACTCACTCATTCAGAAAAGTGGCTGTTACATATGGGCCCACTATGTGCTGTCAAACCTGTGTTACTAGTTGCTCATATCGGTATTAATTATCTCAAGCCAGTGGTTTCCAACTGGAGGTGATTTTGCAGGCATTTGGCAAATATCTGTATTTTGATTGCTATGTCTGGGACAGAGAGAGGTACTGGCATCTAGAGGGTAGAGACCAGGGATACTGTTAATCATCCTACAACGCACAGGACTTCTTCCCCACAGTGAAGAATGATCTGGTCCATGATGTCAATAGTACTGAGGTTGAGAAACCCTAATCGAGGCAACCAACATTTCTGGAGTGTCAACTCTGTGCCAACCCCTGTGCTAAGCACTATTCATTTGATCTTTCTAGCAGCCCTGCAACATAGGTACTATATTTTTTGAGATGAAAATACAAAGACTCAGGGAGATTAAATTATTTTCTCATTTATTCACAGAATATGTAGTTACTAAACAACTGAGTAGGTAGTGGATTTGAAAAGCAGACCCAGGTCTTCTAGCCCCAAAGTCTACTCGTCTATGAAAGCATGCTAGTTCTCTGCACAAGGTCAGAAAGGAGAAAACATGAAATAAGTGAGGGAGAAGCATGTGTTTTGGGAGGAAAATGTTCATAACTGCCATTGGGAATGAAAAAAAAAAATCCCTTTTCTGCCTCCTTCTCTCCCAGTCTGACATCTATACTCACATACACACACATACACAATTGAACAAAATCCTTGAGGCCCCAGTTTGCCTTCAGGTTTACTTTGGTGTGAGTGGTAATTTTAGCTTGAGATTCCAGCCTCCTTCCCCCACCCCAAAATGTGTCTCATCTTACACACACAACTACACTTTTGGCTGGGAAGAGGGTGGAGATATTTCTCCTGCTCCTGAAATGTCTTGATAAAGATCTGCTCTCTGCCAACCTCCAGCTTCTCCTCGTGCTGATTTAGTGCATGCTGTAGGAGGTGTGGGATTTTATTTGCAGCTCCTGACTGGCAGGCTGTTTGGACAGGAGCTGTGTGTATAGTGGGAAGAATATGGACTTTGGCATCAGACTATCTTGGTTCAAATCCTGTCATCTATGGAGATGATGATATTGGACAAATCAGTTAGCCTTATTGAGCTTTGGCTTCTTCATTTGCAAAATGAGAATGATGATACCTGCCTTGCAGAGTTGCTCCAAAAGTTAAATGAGGTCAGTTGTGTTCATCTTTTAGTGCAGTAGTTGGCAATGAGGGAATACTCATGCATTGCAAGCCAGTACGCTTATCCTTCTGCCTCAGCTCCAGGTTTGCTTTTTCTTTTTTTTTTTTAATCTCTTCTCAGGAGCTCAAGAAGAAGGGGAGGAGGAGTCAGGGATCCCTTCTGGTGGGCCTGCTGGACCATGCTTCCCTCCCTGTTCTAGACCTTCCCATGGGACCCTGTGTATAGCTCAGCCCAGGCCCTTGAATCAACCACAAGATCACTATCTTTGCTCTGCCAATGTTTAGAGTTAGGTAACACAGCCCACAGCTGCCACCACCTCCCCGGGCATAACCACATGAGTGAGAATCATCACCAGAAGACTCTCCAACTTCATCCCTAAGTCAGCAGAGATTCACAACATGGCGTGGAAGCGGGAAATGGAGGTGCTGGTTGACTCTGTTAAAGATGGAGCCTGAAATCATTCAGGACCCTGAGGCTGGGAGGGATCTTCAAGATGCCTTGTTTTTGTGATTGTCCTTGTGACTGTATTTTTGCCCTTTTCTTTGCTTTTCTCATAGAGAATGTTTTGGAATGGATAGAGACAGAAGGGAAACTCATTCATAGAGAGCCTGCCATGCACCAGGCCCTTTCCATTCTAAGGTAGCTTATCCCTTTTCCTGGGTACACTACATCCAGCCCACCTGGGGCTGGAATGCATGAGCATTGCTCTAAAGAGGAAGAGGAACCTCCACAACCCTTTGCCATCTTATCTTTGGTGACTTCTGGAACCACAAGGTCCAGAAGATCCACTTTTACACATTGCAGTATGCAGTATACTTTTACATTTCTCCTCTCATTTAGTTCGCATAGCAGCTTGAGAGGTGGGGATTCATAGCTCCATTTTTTTTCTTTTTTGAGACGGAGTTTCACTCTTGTCACTCAGGTTGGAGTGCAGTGGCATCATCTCAGTTCACTGCAACCTCTGTCTCCCAGGTTCAAGCAATTCTCCTGCCTCAGCCTCCCAAGTAGCTGGGATTACAGGCACCCATTATGCCCAGCTGATGGTTGTATTTTTATTAGAGATGGGGTTTCGACGTGTTGGCCAGGCTGGCCTTGAACTCCTTACCTCGGGTGAGCCACCTGCCTTGGCCTCCCAAAATGCTGGGATTATAGATATGAGCCACCGAACCCGGCGCATATCTCCATTTTGCAAATAGATTGAACTGAGATTCCCATAGATTATTCAGTCAGGAAGCAGTGGATCTTCAGCATAAATCCCCCTAGTTTTGTGGCTCAAAGTTCATAGCCTCCATGAGGCCTCCATACTCTTGTTGTGTCTTTTCTTCTAACCTACCTAAAGCAGGTATCCAGCCTATCTTGTTAGAACCTCTGTGACATGAAATCTCTGTAGGATATGGGTTACAAGAGGTGTAAAGGACAATAGAACATGGGTTCTTTCCTCAGGTACCTAGTTGAAAGCATGAGATAAGCTTGCCTCCTTGGTACTTCCCCTCAAGGCAAGATCTGGGAGCTCCATTCTCATAAAGATTCTGGTGTGCAGCATGGGTGATAGTGCAATGTGGAACTGGGGAAAAGAAGCCCAGAAATCAGGTGGGCGGAGCTCAGTCCCAACTCCACAGCCACAGACCTTGGGGAAATCACCCAAGTTCTCTTATCCCTAAAATGGAGACATTGATCATTTCAGTTCCTCCTTCACGGGATTGTGGGGCAGATTTAGTGAGATGATACGTGTGAAAGCAACAGTAACTGCACACCACTGCACAAATGTAAGGGTTAGTGCTGCCTTCTCTCTGCTACCTGATCCATCTGATAAGCAGCCTCAGAAAGAACCTGACACCTGCAGGTTATATCCCCCAAGTACATGGCCTGGTAATGCCCCGAAGGCAGAGAAAATAATAGCCAGGGACTTTCACAAGATCTCGGTCATTGTCCTAACAGTAAGGGAAATGACCGTCCAGATAGGACAGAGCACCTTGCAGACGTCTTTGCGTAGCACTGGCTGGTTTTGGCTCTCTCTAAAAAAAAACTTTTAGCTTGTGAGGGTTTCAGGCTTGCTTTCATGAGTCAGCTTTAGGGAACTAAGCTGAAAGCACAGAACAGAAAAGAATTTCAGAGCTCAAGTGTTCAGGAGGTGTTCTTTGGAGCACATTTGTTGTTAAGGCTGTTGCTCCTGCTTCCGTCCCTTCCAAATGCAGCCTCCCTACGGTCTCTCTCACACACTACAGAACCGAGATCAGCCTCTCTGAGCTATGTAACAAAAACCATCTTTCTCTTGCTGGTCCATGACACACCCCTGCCAACCTGGAAGCTATTACATTTTCCAGATGTGGAATAATTGCAGGGCTAATCACCCCTGGAGACTGCTGGGACCCTTCTCTAAGGGTCTCCAGGTCCTTTCATTTAATCCTCATGATAGTCACTAACAATAAAGAAGAAAGTGGTAGATGCCGAGTGAGAAGCTAAGATATTTGTCCAGAGACACAGCGAGCTGCATGTAATTCCAGTTCAAAATTCTTAGGTCTGCAAAAAACTGAAAAATACCTCTTGTCCCTCCCCCTATCTTCCTGCAGGAAGGATTTTGTACAAAATAACATTGCAATTCCCAGTACAGCTCTTCATTCCTTAGCTCCTTCTCTACAGATGTGGGGCCACCTACTCTCCCCCCATTCCATTTTCTCCATCGCCGCCTCCTGCCTCCAAGCCTACCTTTCTGAAAGATGTTCTCAACACTGTCATTAAACAGCTGCCAGCAACACCTGCTGGCATTCTCTGTTGCAAAGATAACAACCCAACTTTAAAAAGAGAGAATACAAAACAAGAAAGGCTTTGGGAGGTGTAGTTGTGGCTTTTGGTTTTATTGTGTTTTTTTTTTCTGTTTATTTTTGGTCAAATTACATTTTGTACATTTCTCTGTTAATTTTCTTATTCCTTTGTATTTTCTATTCTCTATTTATGAACCCCCTTCCCAACCCCCACTTTGAAAATCAAGAAAAGGAAACTTGTTTCAGGATTAAATATGGTGTCAACATGTGGCTAGGATCTGAATACCTCATAGAAAAGTCACAGGGGTTGTCTCCACCTAGCCAAGCCTTTAATGGGGAGAAAGAAAGGCGGGGAAAAGAAAAAACAGGGGAGCTAACCTTTTCCTCCTGCCTTCCTGGGCCTCCTTCCAACAAATGCTGATGCAGGGTGATGAAGATAGTGTTCTCAGAATCTGTGCCTAGTGATAACTTCTTCAGAAAGTTCTGAGAATGCTTTCCCCACCTGTGCGTGTACACTGGTGTTTCTTCTGTTTATCCAAGGAGTCATTGAAGGGATGGCTGCCACATCTTGTCTGCTATCCCGATGGTTGCTAAGTCTTGATAGACGCCACCTCTCTCTGCACCGCCGTCCTGCTCACCCAGAGATGTGGCCCATTCTGAAGCCGCCAGTGCCTCCTTTTTGCCACACCTGTTCCTAAGTGCCCTTGGATCCCACCGCCCATCTAATTTCCTTTTGCAGCCAGCTGGAGGAACACAAAGCTTATTATTCTTTTAAGACAATAGGTCAAAAGTGATACATTTTTTTTGCTTCCAGAGACCAACAAGGAATAAAGAGGCAGCTTCAGGAAACCAAGTTGTGTTTTGTGTTGCCAGGGAGCTGGGGGCTGGTGAGGGCTGGAGAGGTTGGGGTACTGGAAGCAAGGTTCAAGGGAGCTTTGCAGAGATCAACCCCCAAGCTGTATTTGTGGAAACCATCAAACTGATGACTCTGCTGGTTTTCTATAGTGTCATGGAAAAGGCTTGTAGGGAATTCTTGCCAAGTCTTTAGAAGAAAAGATACATATAGCTAAAGACATGTATATTTATAGAGAGATATATGGATATATTTGTGCCAGTCATGCCAATGAGCTCTGTATCGAGGAAGAGAGGCCTCTGGAGAAGAGCAGGACAGCAGGATCTCCCTGCAGTGCTTTCTGGCCCTTGGGAGAAAGAAATAAGAACATCATCGAAGGTACCTGGATCCGGCACCTTAATCCCGAGGGCCCCCGCCTCCTGGACTGAGAGGGCCTTCTTAACAAGGCCAAGCCAGGAGTTTTCCTCTGAACTGTTCCGTCGGATCCCTGCAGACTAGAGGACACCTTAGAAGGAAATCTTTCTGGGGGCCTTAGATCCCTGAAGAACCTAATGTTCAGAGCAGAGTATAAGAGGCAGGGATTCCCTATGGGCCAATGCCATTGGTGGAGAGAGGGCTGATGGGAGGACTGAGCGCGCCATGCCTAAAAAAAGGGAAGAATGGCCCCAATTCATTTTTGCATCCACCTGTGGGCAAAAAGCTTAATTGGACTGTTGGGCTTGGAAGGACCTCAGCCCTGCTTTCAGAGGATCTCGGAGGTTTTGCCTATTTAGCTGGGACCATCTGTTGACCATTCTCCCCCACTTAAGCCTAGAGAAACAGCTGAGGCTTACTGAGAAATTGGGCTAAAGATTCTTTCCAGAAATCTCCCTGGAACTGCATAAAGCGTGTGTGTGTGTGTGTGTGTGTGTGTGTGTGTGTGTGTGTGTATGTGCGTGCCTGTGTGTGTGTGCGTTTGTGCGTGTGTGTGCACGTGTGTGTGTGTACTCTTCGTGATTAGTCTGCACCAGTGGATCTGCTGATGTGAGCGAAGCAGCGCAGGCTCAAGGGTGAGCTGGGTGGGAGGCTTTGCTGGGTGTGCCCAGTATTTGGCTTTAACATCTCTCATTCCATCTCCATCATGTCAGCAACTTTCAAGATTGACTGAAGCTTAACTGCTTGCCTCATCCCCAGCCTGTGTCCCTCTTCCATCCCTGCCTACACTCACTCCAGTAGAGGCCCTGGGGCGTGATGAGTAAGTCGGGCTAATGACACTACACCCACCTTATCTAGGGCTGGCCTTGGTATACTTTCCTTGGCTTTTTTAAAGCAAGGGGTGGAGATGGGAGGCAGAAGAGGATTGCAAAACCCATTTGGCTGTAGCTACCACCTGAATTCCTCCTTTGCGACAGACAGCCTCCCCCTTCCTCCCCAGGCGAGTCAAATTGCTTAGGACCGGCAAAGAGACTCAGAATCTAAAGGAAACCTTCAGGTTGGCAGAACAAACATTCTTACCTGTCCCTTCCCTCATCCCTGTCTCAACCCACCCCACACCTATCCTCAGGGCCAGTTAGCCCTCATTCCTAAGGAGCAGGCTATCATGTGAACATGTGGAGAAATCAAGAATGAAAGTTACATGAGTAAAACTTCCTAGAGCAGCACTGTCAAGACAACATTCTATGATGAGAAAACAATTTTATATCTGTGCTGTCCGATACAGTAGCCACTAGCTACATGTGGTTGTTGAGAGAGTGACATATATTACTGTGCCTGAAAAGCTGAATTTCTTATTTTACTTATATTTAATTAATATAATTATAAAGAGCTACTAGTGGCTAGTGGCTATTTTACTGGATGGTGCAGTTCTAGAATATGAAGTAGAAACAACTTCGAAGTCTAGGGTACCATGAAAGCCTAAAGGAAGATTCTCCATCTCTCAGCCCCAACTGAAAAGGGGGCAGTTTTGTAAGATGCTACAGTGCGATTTCTTTTTCATCCTCCCCAGAGTAAACCAGATTCCCAGCCTAAAGCATCAGACAGGACTCTCTCAGTGATCTGTTTCCCAGGTAAAAGGAACTGAGGGGTGGGTAAGCAGGAGTGGGGCCCAGCACTACCCCCCACCCCCGAGGACCCCCCTCTCCCTCTCTGGCACCTGGCTCTGGCTTCTCATCCACAGCAGGGACCCCAGCGGGGACGCTGTGCAGAATGGCGCTGCAGCTGTGGACATCTGGTTTCCCTCCCATCTCTGCCCCTTCATTTCTTTTCTGTCAGCAACGGCTCCTGGCTGTGGATGGTCAGCAGAGTCAACGAGGCCCTGCAGACCTCCTTTCCGGCTCCCTCTACTCCCCCATCCCCTGCTGAAGAAGGTTAAGGGGGAAAGAGAAAAAAAAAGAGAGAGGAAGGCAGAGTGAGCGTGAAATGAAATGTTAGTGACATTCAAGAAAGTGACTTCATGGAGTTCTCACTGCCCTCCCTCTAGATTCAGGATGAACCTTGTCTGGTTTATAAGCCATCAATGGCTACTCCCCTGTCTGAGTTGCCAAACTCTTGTGCCCCCACCCTCCATGGCTCACAGTGACACATGTGCCTCCTCCCACATTATGGCAGGTCCATCTGTGACCTTTGTCCTTCTGACCTTTCCCCTAGACGAGGGGGGAGCCCCAGAAGAACTTTCCCTCCCTATTCCAGACTGAATAAATTCAACCTTCCTCTCTGCATAGCCGTCCCCAGTTCCTCTGGGTAAACAGTAGGAAGAGAGGAAAGGCTTTCTTTCTTGACCAAGAGGCTGGCAGCCTCAGCTAGATTCCACATGGGAAGAAGCTGTTTCTTTTTCTGATCTTGACTCCTTGGCTTTTACTGTCCCCTACCCCTAGCCAGGGATGTGACCACCCTGTGAAGCTGCATTGATTCACCGGGCCACTCAGCAGTCAGATCCTCCTCAGGAAGAGGCTGAGCTACCCATCCCAGGAATGGGCTAGAACCCAGCAGTACTGGATGCAAACTCCCTGCATAGCTCTGCCCAGCTGAAAGGCTGTTCTTCAAACCCCTTTTCTTACTCAACTGCAGAGCAAACCAGGAGAGCCATTTTTTGCTACTAACTAGTACAGTGATGGCAAATACGCCTCAGTTTTCCTGTCTGCAAAATGAGGATACGACCTCGTAAGGTCCTTCCCCATAAAGCTCTGTTCCGTGAATGTAATTTTCCAACATCGCCATGTGTGTGGGCAGAGCAAGATGCTTTCAGCAGCTATGAAACAGCCATGAAATTCTCTTACAGTTTTCTGGTGGTTCTGATTTCTTAAGGAAGAGAGATGAACCCATTGTTCATCTCCTTCAACTGGTTTGACTCCCTGTGTCTCAAGTTCTAAGCTCTGGAGCTGAGCTGAGCTGAGCTAGACGGAACAGGCCATGGTGGAAGAGACAGGAGAGGCACTAAGTCAATTTGCCTTTA
>PVKP010036273.1:0-22597 GCA_004027715.1 Plecturocebus donacophilus | reverse complement strand
TTTAAAGAGACGGGGTCTCGCTATGTTGCCCAGGCTGGAGTGCAGTGGCTATTCACAGGCACGATCCCACTACTGATCAGCATGGGAGCTTTGACCTGCTCCGTTTCCGACCTGGGCCGGTTCACCCCTCCTTAGGCAACCTGGTGGTCCCCCGCTCCCAGGAGGTCACCATATTGATGCCGAACTTAGTGCAGACACCCGATCGGCATAGCGCACTACAGCCCAGAACTCCTGGGCTCAAGCAATCCTCCCACCTCAGCCTCCCGAGTAGCTGGGACTACAGGCACGTGCCACCGTGCCCGGCTTTACATGGTATTTTTAAAAGCTCACATGGTATTTGAATTGCATTAAATGGTCTAGAAAACTACTGTCTCACGCTGATCTGAATTATTTATTTCGTGTATTATTTGTGGTGACATTTAAGTTCATTTTTCCACCAGAATACCTTGGGGCCAATTTCTCTTTATATCTAGTATATACTCAGAGAAATCAAGCTAATTTAATTTTAATTATCCTAAGCAATAAAATTAGTAATTAAGTCTACTGCAAAGGGTCATACAAATATAATTCAAGACAAAAATAAATGCTTTGGAACACATATCACAATTTCCTGAGAATTAAAAATAAACATAGTCTTTTTGGACTGCAGAGAAGACTTAAAGAAAATAAAAAAAAAACAAAAAAAAACAAACTTTATATAAATGTCTACTACTAACCTTGTTGTCCATCTGGCATGGTCACAATGATGGGCTGACCAATTCCACTGGTTGGAATAGAGTGCAAATTTCCAAGCTGAATTCCATCTGTGACTATTGTGATGACTTGCTGACCCCCTGAACTAACTACTTGCTGAATTGCACCATCTACAGATTCTGCAGTAACCACTTCCTCTGTGGCCACTACTGAAAAAAAAAGAAAAAAAAAGAAAAGAAAATTCAGCAAACATACATAACAGTATGAATAGAAACCTATTTTTGCTTTGTCTGCTACTTTTGCTTTCTCTGCTTCTTTCTTTTCTTTTCTTTTTTTCAAATAGAGACAGAATCTCACTCTGATGCCCACGCTGGAGTGTAGTGACGCAATCATGGCTCACTGCATCCTTGAACTCCTGCACTCAAGTGATCCTCTTGACTCAGCCTCCCAAGTAGCTGAGACTACAGGTACGTACCACCATGCCTGACTAGTTTTATTTATTTATTTATTTATTTTTAGAGATGGGGTCTTGCTATGCTGGCCAGGCTGGTCTCAAACTCCTGGCCTCAAGCAAGCCTCCTGCCTTGACCTCCCAAAGTGCTGAGAATTACAAGCATTAGCCACCACACCAGGCCACCTGCTTCTTTCTTACTCAGGAAAACTCGTGCAAGATTTTAAAATTCAGTCTCCAGTGGTGCTGGAGGTATCTATGTAACCAGTTGATTACAAGTCTCATAATTTACAATACATAAGTTCCAACTATCTTTACATGTGAGTGGTTAAACAATTTCTCTTCATTTGGTTGTATGAGGTACAAAATTTAGAAGATCTAATATCATGACAAAGGTTCTATCTGTTTCATAAAACCTCACAATTCAGTTGGGTACTGGTGACTCAGGCCTGTAATTCCAGCACTTTGGGAGGCCAAGGCAGGATGATCACTTGAGGTCAGGAGTTCAAGACTAGCCTGGCCAACATGGCAAAACCCCGTCTCTACTAAAAATACAAAAATTAGCTGGGTATGGTGGTGCATGCCTAGAATCCTAACTACTCAGGAAGCTGAGGCAGGAGAATTGTTTGAACCCGAGAGGTGGAGGTTACAGTCAGAAGAGATCGTGCCACTGCCTTCTAGCCTGGGCAACAGAACAAGACTCTGTCTCAAAAAAAAAAAAAAAAAAAATTCACAATTCATAAGATGATCTGAATATGATTATATTCCACTTATATTTATGTATGAGTTGACATACAGAATAAAGAATATTCTCTTTTTGGATTAAGTAAGGATTTGCCTTAATAGTAAGTGGCATACAGATGTGGTACTATGTAACAGTAAATAGTATATTAACATTTCCATAAACAAAATCCCTAAATATGCTCTAAATAATTTATGACAGCCTTACAGAGGATTCTGACAGCTAAAGCAGCACCTGTGGCCTTGGCTGGGTAGAGGAATCACAAGTTAATACTGACAAAATCCTTTCTCACAGACAATCTTACACCCAACTAATGAACCCAAAAGATATGTACAAGAACATGCATAGTAGATTTATTCATAATAGTAAAAAACTACAAACAACCCAGATATTCTCGGATAATAAACAATGGTAGAGTCAAACATTGAAATAATATGCAGCAATCTGACTATATGTAAAACATGGACGAACCTGACAAAAAACAAAAATGAGTGATATAAACCAGACACAAAAGAATATGTACTGTCTACCTTCCATTTATGAACTGAGCAATGTTTACACAAATAATGTTTACAATTATTCAATGTATACCCTTTGTGATAATTCCTCAAACTGTACACTTATAATCTATAAACATTTCTGTACATTAGACCACACTTCAATAAAAAAGCATCAAAAGAAATGATAGTAATGGATTACTATCCATTGAATTTTTTAAAATTTCCTATTGGCCTCACGCCTATAATCCCAGTACTCCAGGAGGCCGAGTCAGGATGATCACTTGAGCCCAGGAGTTCAAGACCAGCCTGAGTAACAGTGAAATCCTGTCTACAAAAAATTTAAAAATTAGCCCAGTTTGGTGGCTTACATCTGTAGTCTCAGCTACTTGGGAGGCTGGGGTGGGAGGATTGCTTGCCTGGGAGGTTGAGGCTGCAGTGAGCAGTAATCACACTACTACACTCCAGCCTGGGTGACAGAGTGAGTCTCTTTGGGTGTCTCCAAAAGAAGAAAAAAAAAATCCATCTATAATAATACCTCGTAAAAGGGAGAAGAAAGGAGGAAATGGGAAAGATCTTCTTGACAGAATGACATCTAACTAACATTAAAGAAATGACAAATTAAGAAAAATAATTGAAACTCCTAATGTAATAATTGATTCAAGCAAGGATCAGTAGTGGTGCTAAAAGCATTGGTAAAATCTTGTGGAGAAACAGAATATTCAAATATTCTCAGAGTATCCCACCAAAGATTACTATTAGTTGCAAAGGGGAAAATCTACCTGAAAAGACCTGGCAGTCATCATTCTACCAAGTGGTCATTATCAGGATGGGCTGATATTATGTGCTTCCTTATGTAATGTAATGGGAGGTTACAAAAAATCACTAGTGTACTTCCTGGAAATGTTTGAACTAAATCTGACTATAAAAGACATCTGGGGGACAACTTGAAAATGGACCATATGTCAGATGATGTTTTAAATTAATGTTGATTTTCTTTTTTTTTTTTTTAAAAAAAAAGAGACGGAGTTTCACCATGTTGGCCAGGATGGTCTCGATCTCCTGACCTCGTGATCTGCCCACCTCGGCCTCCCAAAGTGCTGGAATTACAGGTGCCACCACGCCCGGCCAATGTTGATGTTTTTAGAAAATAAAATGGAGATGTGGATAGTAGAAAGCTATCCTTGTTCTTAGCAGACACATGCCAACGTAAAGGTGAAGTATCATGATGTCTGCAGCCTACTTTCATACAACTTGGCAAAATAAAAGTGTGTGTGTGTTTATGTGTATGTGCATGTGCACATGCACACATGTGTCAGAGAACATATTGGCATGACAAGATGTTAACAGTTGGTGAATACAGGTGAAAATTATACCGGTTCATCTTTCAATTTTTCCATGGGTTTGAAAACTGTCAACATATAAAAAAATTTTAATTATAACTAGTTCAAAAAGAAGAATGACATCAAAAATCATTTCTAAATGGCATGGTTTTTAATGTGTTATTTGAGGCAATACTTTACAAAAAGTGTAATTAAACCATTCTCTACTAATATCAAGCTACCATCAGTTATACAATTGCTTTTAAACATGCTAAGTTTCTATCAACTCACAGTATGACATCACAGGATTTACTAAGACAGAGAGGCCATAAATATAGAAACCACTTTTTTTAAAAAGGCAGGATAAATACTCGGAAACTAGTTTTCAAGATGTACTCAACAAGTCTGGCTTCAACTCTGGTACTGTGTCACTTAGTAATCAAGGATCACAATACAAACCGCACAACACTCAAAATGCAAACAACCTTTATGTTTTGAGCTCTCTTGTAATTTTTGTTTTCCTTAAATTATAATTAGGTTTTATCACCAAGCACTTAAGAAAATTTCAGGAAGATAATTACAAAATGAAATATAGGACATAAAATAGTAATATATTCAATAGAACTACTACTAAGATTTTCAAACATATTAAGTACTGCTTTGATTTTTTCAAAAAACTATCCATATGAAAAAGAAATGTTCACTCAAGTTGAATGCTAACTACAGATAGTAAATATTTTAAAGCATAATCATATATAAGAAATTTCTAAGATCACACACAAGGCACAACTCAAGAACTTTCATCTTTGCACTATTTGCAATGACTGTTATTAAGATAATAGAATTCTGGCCTTTCATCTAAAAAGCTTTCTTTTTAAGTTGTGCTATGGTAAGATATTTAAGAAAAAATTAAAAGGAAACCAATTACGTAAGACAAAGTGCTCCCCAGAAGCCCTAAAAACAATCTAACAATAAAATGTTGAAACGTGGAAGAATAAAAGAGAATGCCTAAAAACTCTTAGAAGGTTATTGATTTTAAAAAATGTATTTGTATTCCAAAATGTAAAGCTCCCTGGATAAAAAATAACTATAATAACATAAATACTCACTGATCTAATTCAAAAGTCAAGCTGTAATATTTAAAGAAAATCTAGATAATCTGCAGCATCTTTGAATAAATCTGACATCTCTTGTTCAACAAGAATTCTGAATTCGGATGCCATACAAATGGAATAAGAGAAGAAAACTGTCTTTAAAATGTCCTAAAAGATGGAAAATTCTACATAGAAACATTTACACAATAAAATAGAAACTATGTTCACTGAAGAAAAAAATAAACTTCTTGAAGGTATTGTGGCTACAGTTTAACCTGAAATTAAAAACAAAAAGCAAAAACAAAACAATCTCATGAGGCCCAGTACTTATCCCTTAAAGCCAATTGAGTTGTATTACCCTATTTTTGACATACACCAAAAAACAATGTGCAAAACAGATCTGGTTCAAATTTCACTTTTAGGGGAAAAGGAAGGAACTTTTATTTACTGCTTTTCTTTTTTGAACCCCTGTTTTGACATATAAGAAAGGAGGGAACTTTTAAAGCCACCAGATGCATTACACCTTTGGAAAAAACACTTTATTAGTAATTAACAGAAGTTTCTCTAAAGACAAAAAAGAAGGGTAATCACAGATGTCTAATCAAGGTACTGCATAATTGGGCCACAAGGAAGAATAAAGTTAAGCAAAGAAAAGTTATTATAGGTCTGTAGGCCAGAGCTACAAAATAAGAGATTTATAAAATAATATTTTTAAAGGACCAGATAACTACACTACAGATGTAAGGCCTACATCTTAACTAATCATAGCTTCTGATTCTATATCCCAAATAACTCTCAATTCTATTCACTTACTGTCTCTGTCAAATCTTCATTCATGCTATCATTATAACTCTTCCCTGGTTGACTGCATTAGACTTCAAACAAAACTCCTTTCCAATGCATTCTTTTAAAACTACCAAAGTGATCATTTTTAAAGTCCTATATAATCTCACCTTTAACCACCCTGAGTGACTCTTCCACTTACTGGGTTTAGCCACACTGGCCTCCGAGTCCCCTAAAAAGTCAAGCTCTTTTCTGTCTCAAAAGATTCACATGTCCCTCTTGCTAAAATGTTCTTCCCAAAACCTTACCCTGACTAATGTCTACTTTAATTTTCAGTTTAAATGTTTCTTCCTCTAGGAAGATGCCATGATCCACTAGAGTGGCCTGTAAGCCTTAGCAGAAAGACAGGAAATTGTGATTGCTTCTGTATACTAATAAATACTGTACTACCTGGTGGTGGGTTTCCTCATTGGAAAAAATATATCTGCAATTCCCAAAAAAAAGAAGAAAAAGCTTTTACTCTGTCTATTCATTTTGGAATGACTTTCAAAATGAAAATTTCACCAAATGATATGACTTGGAATGAGTTCCTATCTATCTAAATCTTACCCATTCTATAGGGCACAACTCAACATATTCCCCTCCACCACACCCACCCCAATTCCAGCTAAAAATAATCTCTTTCCTGTGAACAACAGTAGTAATTCAATGAGTTGTTTTAATCATCAAGCACTGACAACCTGCTGTTATATTTGCTTACAACATCAAGAAAAGACAGCGGTATCATTTGGTTTCTCAATGAAAGCATTATAATAGACATTATAAGGTTCTCATGGGACTACCATTAAAATGTGTGGTATATGTCAAAAATGGTACAAATATCATTTCCATTTTCTAATGGAAAGTCAATTCCATTGACTTCCACATGGAGATCATTTCCATTTTGCAAGTCATTCCAAAATGAAGGGACATGAAGGTGCTATTTAAAGCCATAATTCCTGAGTGAAATGACATGGTACCCTGGACTATCACAGTTGACTTCTCTTTATATATATGGAAACATGCCAACCAGCTAGTTTCCATTTAAAATACAGTCCATCTGCTGCTACATTCTGGCTATTTTGTACCCAGAAAAAAATGTTTATTGTACCACTTAGCTAGTTAAACAAAAAAAAAAAAAGAATATGAGCAGTAACAATTGGTGTACTGATGGTACTTACACTATATTTTGGTCTATCACCATTTAAAAAGGGCAAGACAGTAGCAGAACACTTATTTCAACAGACTCTCTATTACTAGAAAAAGTTACAGAAACAGATACATCCCAAAAGTAATAGTCGGAATAGTGATGCTTTTGCTTGAAATAAGATAAAATGAAAATTACACAAATAATTCAGTATTGTATAATTCAAATATTACAAACCAAATTAAACATTCTAAAAGAGCCCAAAGATAATGTGAATAAACTGCATGGGAGAGACGGTACATTATAGTGTTCACAGATACATACCTTGGGAATCAGTCAGACTTGAGAGTATAATCCTTCTTTCTCTATTTAAATTATAGTCATATGCCCTTTGATAAACTTATTCAAACTCCACAAACCTGTTTCATTATATATAAAATGGAAGTACTACTACTGTATTTTCCAGATTCTAACAAGCCCTTGAAAAGATATATATAAACATTTTTAGAATCAGGATGAGTCTGAAGATTGATTCTAAAGAAACTAGATAGCCAAGAATCAGAGAAATAATTTGTGGCAGATTTAGCTTTGCCTGAGTATGTGCAAACTGAGCCCTGAGCTGTTTATACTGGTGGTAACATACTTAAACTTTTACTTAATTCTCTTTTTTTTTTTTTTGAGACAGAGTCTCACTGTGTTGCCCAGACTGGAGTGCACTAGCACAATATCGGCTCACTGCAACCTCCGCCCCCCAGGTTCAAGCGATTCTCCTGCCTCAGCCTCCTGAGTAGCTGGGATTACAGGCACCCACCACCAAGTCCAGCTAATTTTTGAATTTTTAGTAGAGATGGGATTTCACCGTGTTGGCCAGGCTGGTCTTGAACTCCTGACCTCAAATGACCCACCCACCTCGGCATCCCAAAGTGCTGGGATTACAGGCATGAGTCACCATACCCACCCATTACTTCCTTTTTTTGTTTTTTTAAGATGGAGTCTTGCTTTGTCACCCAGGCTGGAGTGCAGTGGTGTGATCTTAGCTCACTGCAACCTCTGACTCACGGGTTCAACCCATTCTTCTCCCTCAGCCTCCCTAGTAGCTGGGATTACAGGCACGCACCACCAGGCCCAGCTAATTTTCTTTTTATTTTTGAGACAGAGTCTCGCTCTATCACCCAGGCGAGAGTGCAGTGACACAATCTTGGCTCGGCTCCCTGCAACCTCTGCCTCCCAGGCTCAAGTAATTCTCCTGCCTCAGCCTCCCAAGTCGCTAGGACTACAGGCACATGCCACCACACCCAGCTAATTTTTGTATTTTTAGTAGAGACAGGGTTTCACCATGTTGGCCAGGAAGGTCTTGATCTCTTGACCTCATGGTCCACCTGCCTCGGCCTCCCAAAGTGCTGAGGTTACAGGCGTGAGCCACCACACTTGGCCAGAGATAAGTTACTTAATTAAAGAAAAGAAATTTACAAGTTTAACCAAATAGAAACCACCAATGAAATCAATTTTCTTTGATATGCTTCCACAATTACAAAAGCGTTAAATAGATCCAGGCATAGGTTATAAAAGCACCATGTCAGTATGATGAAGCATATAATGCCTAACCAATGTCCAAAAGTGATTCATAAAAATCTTTATGAATATGAAAAAAAAAAAGACTCCCAAATATAAAGACTTGGATTCAAACCTTGATCATAATGCTACAGAAGCTGGAGAATGGATAAATGTTTTATCTTCAAAAAGAGGCCAGGCATAGTGGCTCATGCCTGTCATCCCAGCACTTTGGGAGGCCAAGGCAGGCAGATCACTGAAGTCAGGCATTCGAGACCAGCCTGGCCAACATGGTGAAACCCTGTCTCTACTAAAAATACAAAAAATAGCTGGGTATGGTGGTGCATACCTGTAATCCCAGCTACTGGGGAGGCTGAGGCAGGAGAATTGCTTGAATCTGGGAGGTGGAGGTTACAGCAATCTGAGACTGCATCACTGCACTCCTGCCTGGGTGACAGAAAGAGACTCTGAGAAAGAAAAGAAATAAAAGGAAGGAAGGAAGGAAGGGAGGGAGAAAGGAAGGAAGGAAGGAAGGAAGGAAGGAAGGAAGGAAGGAAGGGAGGAAGGGAGGGAGGGAGGGAAGGAAGTAGAGAAAGAAAAAAAGAGAGAAAGAAAGAAAGAAAGAAAGAGAAAGAAAAAAAGGGAAAAGAAAAAAAGTAGCATTCCCCCAACTCCTCCAAGTCAAAAATATTTGTCTTAAAAATATTCCAGTCTCAAAAATATTCCTGTCTTAAAGCTTTCTGGTGAGGAATAAGTGAGATCATAAGTAAAATATTTATCACAGTGCCTAGCACACAGAGTGAGCATCTGATGAATTGTTATTGTTATTATTGATCAAATTTTTGAAAAAATACTAATTTAAAAAATGAATGACAAATTATTCTCTGCTGTTACAAACACTGATCTAAATATAATGGCTTAAGCTACAGAAGAATATTTTCTTAGAATTAAAAAAATTTCCTAATTAAAAAAAAATTTACCAACATAATAATTATATCAAGAAGTATTTTGGTTAAATATAAAGGTAAATCTTATCTAAACCAGCTGTTCATTAATACTTTCTGTCATTTAACAACAAGGAACTTTTTTTTTTTTTTTGAGACGGAGTTTCTCGCTCTCGTTGCCCAGGCTGGAGTGCAATGGTGCAATCTCAGCTCACGGCAACCCTTGCCGCAGGTTCAAGCAATTCTCCTGCCTCAGCCTCTGGAGTAGCTGAGATTACAGGCATAAGCCACTATACCCAGCTAATTTTGTATTTTTAGTAGAGACAGGGTTTCTCCACATTAGTCAGGTTGGTCTCAAACTCCCGATCTCAGGTGATCCGCCCACCTTGGCCTCCCAAAGTGCTGGGATTATAGGCGTTAGCCACCGCGCCCGGCCAGCTAACCCTTTAACAGTGGTTTCTGTATACTATTTCCTAGTTCAGTCAGTCATTAAGATTTTATAACACTTTAATAGAGCTGCTAAAAAATAAAATTTATGAAAAAAACAAGTTTTTTTGGTTTCTGTTTTTGTTTTTTTTGAGGCAGGTCTCATTCTGTCACCTAGGCTGGAGTGCAGTGGCATAATCTTGGCTCACAGCAACCTCTGCCTCCTGGGTTCAAGCGATCCTCTGACCTCAGTCTCCTGAGTAGCTGGGACCATAGGCGCAAGCCACCATGCCTAATTTTTTTTTTCTTTTTTCTTTTGTCTTTTGTTTATCTGACTAATTTTTATATTTTTTGGTAGAGATGGGGTTTCAGCATGTTGCCCAGGCTGGTCTCGAACTCCTGGGCTCAAGTGATCCACCCCATCTTGGCCTTCCAAAGTGCTGGGATTATAGGTGTGAGCTACTGTGCCCAGCCAAAGCAAGTTGTTTAAATAAAAAGTCACAAACTAGTAAATCAAGGGCCAAATTAGATACAGAGACATGTTTTCTGTGAGACACACAAGTTTGTTTTAATTAATTACCAAGATTTAATGTTCTTTTAAAATCCAGATTCACAGCTTCCTATAAGAAACACAATCTGGGAATGCTCGACTCATGACTATAATCAGCTAGAGCTAAGTCACAGATGCCCCCCTCGGCCTTTGCCACACTCTTCAGCTGGGCGTAATCTCAATCCTGACCACATTAGCCTTTTTAACCTTCCTGGCCTTTGTAAACATTTGAATCTGCAACTTTTTTTTTTCTTTTTTGAGATGGAGTCTCACTCTGTCACCCAGGCTGGAGTGCAGTAGTGCAATCTCAGCTCACTGCAGCCTTCACCTCTCAAGTTCAAGCGATTCTCCTGGCTTGGCCTCCTGAATAGCTGGGATTACAGGCATGCGCTACCTCGCCTGGCTAGTTTTTTGTATTTTTAGTAGGGATGGAGTTTCGCCATGTTGCTCAGGCTGATGATCTCAAAACTCCTGAGCTCAGACAATCCACCCACCTTGGCCTCCCAAAGTGCTAGGATTACAGGTGAGAGCCACCACACCCAGCCTGAATCTGCAACTTTTAATGTACACATTAGGCTTGTTTTTCTAACCTGGAGTTTCTGAAGAGTTGGACAATGGAGCAGATGCTTCAGCTAAGGCAGCTAATGTAGCTAATACTGATGTAGAAGAATTTCCAAACTGAACAGCAGATACACCCGTTTCATCTGTAAGAAAAAAGAAAATAGATTTGAATTTCTGAAGAGCTTAATCCAATGCATATTTCTGATATTCTATTTATCTTATTCGACTCTTAAACAAAGCTTGGATAGCCTTAGTTTTTGAAAGGTAATACTGCAGTAAATTTTGCAGTATCACCTTTCTTCAGATTGTTTTGTCTCATAAATATTTGTTTTTCTGTCAGTTATATCAAAGAAAACCAAGGTGGCTGGTATAATCTTACCCTTGTTCTCCAAGTCCTTTCTTAAAAGGATGAATACCTACTAAAGCATAAAATCCCAACACCTCTCCTATATGCATCTCAATACCTGTTGCCTTGGATGAATTTTCTGAAGATACCAGACCTGTTAGGTTCACCACCCCTCCAGGTCCAATGATAAACTGTGGTGTTGCAGCATGTATTGTCACAGTGTCAGGACTCTCTGGATTTGTGTTGATTTGGTTCTGCATAGCAATCTAGGGGACAAATCACCACAGTGTTTTCAGAATTATAACCAGAACACAAATTCTCCATATAATACAAACACACATATAAAGGAATATTCTCTAAGAAGAAACACATAGTACAAGTGGAAATATTTGTCTAAGGTCCCCTGAGAGTGTAGTGGCATATCAAGGGTACATATTTATATCCCAAGTCCCCCTCTTCGGGAAAGCAGCAAAATCCTGGAAGAGGAGAAATGCGTATCTAAAATGTCTTTATAGAACACAGAACAACTTGGACATTAAGCCAGCTCAGGTGGCATGTGTCTGTAATCCCAGCTAAGCAGGAGGAGTGCTTAAGCCCAGGAGTTCGGTAACATAGTGAGACCCCCATCTCAAAAAAACAAAACAAAACACAAACAAACAAACAAAAAACATTGCAGCCCTATAGCTATAGGAATTTAATTATTTCTTCTACACATGGCAATATATAATACCACACATACAAATTACTTCTCAATTACTTGCTCCCCATCTTCAACTCCAACCCCCAAATTGCACAACTGCAACCCCAAAACTGCACTCCTAGGAGTAAAAGGAATGGAAAGAGGCATGGTAGAATTCATTTTCCTGAACATAAAATATCTTTTAAATAACTAGTAGAAGCTCAAAGGAGTCAGATTGTCTTAGAAAAGAAGAGTTCTGGCCAGGCGCGGTGGCTCATGCCTATAATCCCAGCACTTTGGGAGGCCGAGGCAGGCAGATCACAGGGTCAGGAGTTTGAAACCAGCCTGGGTAACATGACAAAACCACGTCTCTACTAAAAATATAAAAATTAGCCAGGTGTGGTGGTGTGAGCCTGTAATCCCTGCTACTTGGGAGGCCGAGGCAGGAGAATCGCTTGAAACCAGAAGGCAGAGACTGCAGTGAACAGAGATCGCGCTACTATACTCCAGCCTGGGCAACAAGAGCGAAACTCCATCTCAAAAAAAAAGTAAAGAAAAGAAGAGTTCTAATGCTGGGAACAGAAACAAGCAGATAGGAAAGAAGAGGTAGTAATTAAAGAAGATAATTTATATTATGTCATCTGGCTGAAAATAAGAGAAGTAATGTTGGTTACTAGAAAAACCTGCCCAACGGATCACGAAGTCAAGAGATCAAGACCATCCTAGCCAACGTGGTGAAACCCTGTCTAAAAGGCAAAAGAAAAACCTGCCCCAAAGCCAAAAACAACACATCTTTTTGAGGATGCTGAAAACTGGATTGCATTAAAATGCAACAAAAATAATAGAATAAGGCCAGGGGTCGGGGGTGGCTCATGCCTATAATCCCAGCACTTTGAGAGGCTGAAGCAGGTGGATCATGTGAGGTCAAGAGTTCAAGACCAACCTGACCAACATGGAAACAATCCATCTCTACTAAAAATACAAAAATTAGCTCGGTGTGGTGGCGCATGCCTGTAGTCCCAGCTACTCAGGAGGATGAGGCAGGAGAATCGCTTGAACCCAGGAGGTGAAGGTTGCAGTGAGCCGAGACTGCACCATTGTACTTCAGCCTAGGCAACAAGAGCAAGACTCCATCTCAAAATAATAAGAATAAAATGTCTAGGGCTGGGTGCAGTGGCTCACTCCTGTAATCCCAGCACTTTGGGAGGCCAAGGCGGGTGGATTGCCTGAGCTCAGGTGTTCAATACTAGCCTGAGCAACATGGTGAAACCCCATTTCTACTAAAAATACAAAAAATTAGCTGGGTCTGGTGGCATGCACCTGTAGTCCCAGCTATTCAGGAGGCTGAGGCAGGACAATTGCTTGAACCAGGAGGCAGAGGTTGCAGTGAACCGAGATCGTGCCACTGCACTCCAGCCTGGGCGACAGAACGAGACTCTGGCTCAAAACATACCACACACACACACACACACACACACACACACACACACACACACACACATCTAAAGGGAAATCACAGAAAGTAATCATCTTATCTAATGTTAATGAAAAGACTGTGGCCTTATAATCAGGAAAATGAATAGTAATAAAGAGGAAGTGAAAGAGAAAAGGCCTGTCCAAAATAATGAAGTCCAACATGAAAGGCTACAAACTAGTTTAAATCATCCACAACATAAGAGATCCTACTACCAATAAAGCTTCTTTTTCTTTATTTTCTTATTAAAAGCCAAAAGTTACCTGTAATATCTCTGCTAAATCTTCATTTCCATTGTCTATTGAAATATCAAATGCGGTTTTACAAAATTTACTTTGCGTGTGTACATCAGCACCATATTTGATTAAAAGTTCCACCACTTCTTGATGATTGTGTTCTGTGGCCCAATGGAGAGCTGTCATCTTTAACATGTCTTTTGCATTGACATCAGCACCATGCTACAAAAATATTTCAAAGAGATTACTAAGATATGAAACATAATATAAAGAATTCCTGATATGAAATTATTAGTTCTGTGCTTTAAAGCAAGAATGAATAACATAATCAATTCTTTATTTGTATATGTTAAATACATGTTCCAGGCCAGGTGCAGTGGCTCATGCCTATAATCCTAGCACTTTGGAAGGCCAAGACGGTTGGATCACTTGAGGTCAGGAGTTTGAAACCAGCCTGAGCAACATGGCAAAACCCCATCTCTACAATACAAAATATACAACTATTAATGGTTGGCTCACACTTGTAATCCCAGCACTTTGGGAAGCCAAGGCAGGCAAATAACTTGAGCTCCTAAGCTCAAGTTGGAGACCAGCCTGGCCAACATGGTGAAACCCCATTTCTACTAAAAATACAAAAATTAGCCAGGCATGGTGGCACACACCTGTAATCCCAGCTACACGGGAGACTGAGGCAGGGGAATCGCTGGAACCCGGAAGGCAGAGGTTGCAGTAAGCCAAGATCACGCCACTGCATTCCAGCCTGGGCAACAGAGCGAGACTTGTCTCAAAAGAAAAAAAAAATACAAAAAATTAGCTGGGTGTGGTGGCACACACCTGTGGTCCCGGCTACCCAGGAGGCTAAGGTGGGAAGGTTGCTTTAGTCTGGGAGGCAGAGGTTACAATAAGCCAAGATCATGCCACTGCACTCCAACCTGGGTGACAGAGTGAGAGACTATCTCAGGAAAAAAAAAAAAAATATATATATATATACACACACACACACACACACACACACACACACACACACACACACACGTTCCAGCAACAATCACCACTTATCTGTCACTTAATTTTTCTCTCATGCTGAATTTCCTGTTTTCCTTCTAATTTCTTAGGAATGAGGCAATTATTTTTTTCAGTCACCCAGCTATGGGAACAAAGAGCTAGAAGGCCTAAGAAATGAAGGAAACTATGAGCATTCCTCTAAAACCTTCTTTAATATTTGTATGGCAGCTGGTCCCTTGGTTCCTCATTTGCACACACACACACACAAACAAATCCTTTGCTTTCAAACCAGTGCACCCAAGAAAAAATAAAAATAACAAAAATAAATTATAGAAAGGAAAAAAAGAAAAAAAAAACTGCGTAACATGAAGAATTAAAATAAAGCCCTTTAGAGATATATCATCCAATATGATAGCCAATAGACACATGTAGTTATTGAGCATTTGAAATGTTGCTAGCCAGAACAGAGATGTGCTATATGTATAAATACACATTAGAAAATACCAAAAAAATAAAATGTAACAAATCTCATTAATAATGTTTATAGTGAACAGGGCGTAGTGGCTCATGCCTATAATCCCAGCAGTTTGGGAGTTCAGGAGTTCAAGACCAGCCTGACCAACACAGTGAAACCCCATCTCTACGAAAAACACAAAAATAGCCAGGCATGGTGGTGGGCACCTGTAATCCCAGCTACTTGGGAGGCTGAAGCAGGAGAATTGCTTGAGCCCAGGAGTCGGAGGTTGCTGTGAGCCAAGATCACACCACTGCACTCCAGCCTGGGCAACAAAGCTAGACTCTGTCTCAAAATAATAATAATAATAATTTTTATACTGATTTCATGTTGAAATGATATTAATCTTTGTATACACTGGGTTAAACAAAATATAAAATTAGAATTGCTTTATAAATGTGGCTACTAGAAATATTTAGAATTACAGTATATGTTGATTTGCATTTATGGCTTCCATTGTATTTCTTTTGGATGGGCTGATGTAGAGGCCAGGATAAGAAGCATCAAGCAGAACATCTATCACTCTACATTTCAGAATTTTCTACATCACTCTTAGGCATTTAGATGATTCTAGAAAAATCCCATTTATATTATTTGCTAATATGTTTGTTAATCATTCAAGCCTACTGTTCTCCCTTCCATGAGCATTGTGACTATAAGACAAAGCTGTAGTCCCTCACCATAAGGTAGACCAAGGTCCAAGAAATCAATTAGTTGACTTAACTAAGAATATACCTAAAAAAGGAAGTTTTGTCCCTCATGAAATGAAAACTGCAAGATAATTTTCATTTGATGGGCTTATACACACAAAAAATGAAATACTATAGGTAAAATACTAAGTAGGCATATAATAAAAACTAGTTCCCTCTCCTTATAAAACCGTAAAGTCATCGGGGGCTTACTTTTAAAAGCAAAGTGCATAAAGAGAACACACACCTTAAGTAAAACCTCTACTATGCTGGCATGGCCCTCAGAAGCTGCCATATGTAATGGTGTTCGGTCCACTTTGGTTCTGGCATCTCTACTTACACCAGCTCTGAGCAGTACCTCTGTGGTGGAATAATGACCATACTGTGCTGCTAGATGAAGTGGAGAAGTTCCCAGCTGTACCACAGAAAAAAAATCCACATTTACCATTATTGTTAGTACACTTCTGTTTACATAGTAAACAAATTTTCTATTATCTATTTACATAATAACTCAAAACTCAAAAGAAATGACTTGATTCATGCTTATCGCATCCTCTTCATAGACTCCCTGAAGAGTTACCAAACATTCTCAATGAAGAAGAAAATCCATTATTTCTTTTAATTCAAACTTTCTTTCTTCATTTTTTTAAATCAGATAAGCTGCCGAAATAAAATTAATTTCATTAGAAATTAGAGATAGAGGCAGGGCACAGTGGCTCACAAAACCTGTAATCTCAGCACTTTGGGAGTCCGAGGCAGGCAAATCACTTGAGGTCAGGAGATCAACACCAACCTGGCCAACATGGTGAAACCCTGTCTCTATTAAAAATATAGAAATTATCCGGGCACGGTGGCACACGTCTGTAATCCCAGCTATTTGGGAGGCCGAGGCAGCAGAATCACTTGAACCCGAGAGGTAAAAGTTGCAGTGAGCCGAGATCGTGCCACTGCACTCCGGCCTGGGTCAGAGCGAGACTTTGTCTTTAAAAAAGAAAGAAAGAAAGAAAGAAATTAGATATAGAGTATGAGAGATTTTTCTGTGTATTAGAATGTGTTCTTCATACCAATCACATAAAACCTGCTAAGTTAACTTCATCTGTAAAATTCATATCAAATAAATGTAACAGTGTACATTTTTACTTTAAGTGGATCAAAATTGCTTTGTAGGACTTAAAATATTAATGTATTAAAACATCTCAGTGATCTTTTTAAAGAGATTTTTTTCAAAGGAAAATTCTTAGGTCCGCTTGTCAAAGTTGAATTAGGACAAAACCAAAACAGTGCCCAATTCTCCTGAAATTGGCTCCATGTCATTAAACTGACATCCACAATACATAGAGGGAGTACTAAAATATGAGGGAAGGAAGATTAAGTTACATCACATAGAAAATCCCTATAACTCTCTGATTACCATTTCTAAAGGCATAGAAAATCCGTACAACTCTCTTGATTACCATGTCACTTGATATTCCAAAGAACTAAGATATTTCCCTAGAACATGAAATTTGCTAATTTGGACTAAGGAAATTTACACATATAAATAGTTTACTATGTTATGAAGAAATTAAGTGAGATATATGTATAAAGGTCCTTAGTCCTCTCTCTCCCTGCCTCCCCACCCCTCCCATATAGATAGATAGATAGATAGATAGATAGATAGATAGATAGATAGATAGATATAGATATATACATAAATACATATATATTTTAAATACATATATATATCTATATATAGTTTTTTTTTTCTTTTTAAATTAGAGACAGGGCCTCACTGTGCTGCCCAGGCTAGGGTGCAATGGCTATTCACAGGTACAATTATCACACACTACAGCTTTGAACTGCTGGGCTCAAGCCATCTGCCCACCTCAGCCTTCAGAGTAGCTGAGACTATAGGCACACACCAACAAACCCAGCTAAACCTTACATTTTAAAGGAACGTTCATCCTAGCAGATCAAAGAAGATCCTTAAACAATCCTTTCTTTCTCCATGCTTTTTCAATTTTTCTATAATTAGTGCTTTCTACACTCTCAAATTTCAATATTTAATGAAAATATCTCAACAGCCCATTTATCAACCAGGAGTTTTGCTCAGCTTGACATTAGGATCTACTTTAGTATTTTTGTCTTCTGAGACCTTCCTTTCTTGGTTATTGATGCAAAACATATACACATATATGAAGGGTTTTTTTGTTTGTATGTTTGTTTTTCTGAGACACAGCTTCACTCTGGCACTCAGGCTGGAGTACACTGAGGTGATCATAGCTCACTGTACCTTCAAACTCCTGAGCTCAAGCGAGCCTCCTCCCTCAGCCTCCTAAAGTGCTGGGATTATGGATGTGAGCCACCATACCTGACTATGTAGTTTTTGTAGTTTTTTGGTTTTTTTTTTTTCTTAATTCATTTTTTTAGAGACAGGTTCTTGCTCTGTCGCCCAGGCTACAGTGCAACGGAGCAATCGTAACTCACTGTAACCTCTAACTCAAGCAATCTTCCTATCTCAGCTTCCAGAGTAATTGCTGGAATTGCTCAAGCAATCTTCTTATCTCAGCTTCCAACTACAGGCTGAGCCACCAACCTAGCTATTTTTTGTTTCCCCCTTTTTTTTTTGAGATGGGGGTCTCACTATGTTGCCCATGCTGATCTTGAACCTTCTGGCCTCAAGTAATCCGCCAGCTCAGCCTCGCAAAGTGCTGGGATTACAAGCGTAGCCACTGTGCTCGGCCGATATATGTAGTTTAAAGAAAAATAATAAGGCAAACATCTGTGAATCAACACCACAGTCTAGAAATAAAACATTGCCAGTAATTTAAATCTGGCCAGGTGCAGTGGCTGATGCCTATAAACCCAGCATTTTGGGAGACCAAGGCAGGTGGATCGCCTGAGGTCAGGAGTTTTAGAGCCTGACCAACATGGTGAAATCCCATCTACTAAAAATAAAAAATTAGCTGGGTAAGATGGCAGGCACCTGTAATCCCAGCTACTCGGAAGGCTGAGGCAGGAGAATCGCTTGAACCTGGGAGACAGAGGTTGCAGTGAGCCAAGATCAAGCTACTGCACTCCAGCCTGGGCAACACAGCGAGACTCTGTCTCAAAAAAATAAAAAATAAAAAACCTTCCCACGTGCCACTCCCTAATCACAAGCCCCACCCCAGCCCCAGAGGTAACTAATATTTTGAATTTTGTGGCAAGCATTTCTTTGTTTTCTTTATATCACTTATATCTCCCTAAATAATATACTTTGGTTTTGCCTGAGTTTTATTTAAATAGAATCATATGGCATGCATTTCTCTGTCACTTGCCTTCTTTTGCTTGGTATTAAATTCATGAGATTCACCATATTAATAAATATAGGTACAGCTTACTATATTCTGTGTTCTACAATATTCCACTGAATGAGTAAACCACAATTAATTTACCCAATCTAATCTACTGATGAACATTTGGGTTGTTTCTAGTTTTTTTTGTTATTAAGAATAATGTTGCTGCTAAATACAGTAGTCTTATATGTGTTTCAAGCACATGAACAAGTTTCTCTTGGGAATATTCTTCGAAGTTCAACTGTGACATCATACAGTATGTACATCTTCAAATTTGCTACATGCTGCCAAACTGTCTTCCAAAACGATTATTCCAATTCCATACTTGCACCAAAATTACGTGAGACTTCCACCATCTCCTCACCAAGGCTTGGTACTATTCAACTGTTTTTGTTAATCTGGATAGTAGTCCATAATTTTACTTTGCATTTGCCCAAATGTTAATGTAGTTGAGTATCTTTTCATGTTTATTGTTCAAAGTTTCTCCTTGGTAAAGTACCATATCAAGTCAGTCTTCTACTGCCTTGTCTTTTTATTGCTGACTCATGGGAATTCCTTATGTATTTGGATACTTAAGATCCTTCTTCTTAAGATCTTTTTGTCTTTGGGAGGCTGAGGTAGATCATGAGGTCAGGAGTTCGAGATCAGTCTGGCCAACATAGTGAAACCCCATCTCTACTAAAAATACAAAAAAATACCCAGGCGTGGTGGCAGGCACCTGTAATCCTAGCTACTCGGGAGGCGGAGGCAGGAGAATCGCTTGAACCTGGGAGATGGAGGTTGCAGTGAGCCAAGATCGTGCCATTGCACTCCAGCCTAGCCAACAGTGCAAGACTCTATCTCAAAACAAAAAAAAAGATCTTTTTGTCTTGAGGTACTACAGCATCATTATGATGCATCTAGATACGGATTAGTTTTTAAATTGATCCTGCTGGAGATTTGTTAGTCTATCTGTGGGCTGCCATCTTTTATCAGTTCCGGAAAATTCTCAGCAGTTACCTCTTCAAATTATTTCATCTCTATTTTGCTCTTTTTGTGGATCTATGACCAGATGTTAGACTTTTTCTTATGATCCTTCATGACTCTTAACATCTGTTTTACATCTTCTGTCTATTTTTATCGTGTTATAGTCTGGATCTTTTTTTCTTATCTTTCAGCTTATTAATTTTCTCTTTAGCTGTTTCTAATCTGTTACTAAAATCTTATCTCAAGTCCTTATAGGTCTGCTTTCTGTTATCATTTGTTTTAGCAGGTTATTGTTCAAACTGCCATGCGTTCGTGTGTTTAGTTATTTCTGACTGCTCACTTTCCTTCGAATTTCTTTTGTAGATATGAAGCCTGGGATGAAGGCAGGTTCCTCCAGAGAAGATATTCATTTGCTTCTGTCAGGAATCTGGGGTAATCCCTAGTCCAAAGATCACTTCAAGTTCATTTCTCAGTTTACAGCTTTTTAAACTAAACAAGTATTTTTATTTTTTTGAGACACAGTGTCACTCTGTCACCCAGGCAGGAGTGCAGTGGCCCAATCTCTGCTCACTGCAACGTTCGCCTTCCAGGTTCAAGTGATTCTCCTGCCTCACCCTCCTGAGTAGCTCGGATTACAGGCGAGTGCCACCACGCCCGGCTAATTTTTGTATTTTTAGTAAAGACAGGGTTTCACCATGTTGGTCAGGCTGGTCGAGAACTCCTGACTTCGTGATCCACCAGCCTCGGCCTCCCAAAGTGTTGGGATGACAGGCGTGAGCCATTGCCCTGACTACACAAATATTTATGAGTTCAGGCTGCAAGTGTGTACAAGGGATGCCTTGTGATTCCAAATTCTCACCACCAATTTTTTTCCCTCTATTTGATGTCTTGGTTCACATCAGCTCATTTTCTTTGCAGCAACAAGGCAACAGGGGCAGGTAGCAGAAGGAACAGGGTACTGCTGCTTTACCCTTACACTGAAGGTGCAGCTCTTTGGGATTCCAGAATTATGAGATCTCCTATTGGACTTCTCTCCATGAACAGTCTCAGGTCTTTATCTTTAGTACCCCAAGCTAGTGAGGTGGAAAAAACTACTAGGCAAATGTGAGTTCACCTAATGTTCTTTAGGGTAAAATTTCTCTGGGTTGTAGCCTTCACTTGGTTTTATAGGTTGATAATCTCTTTCTTTCTAAAGCAGAAGTGTACTTAAGAAAGATTTTCTTTAAAATATTTAATCAAAAAGTCTTTATTCTTTAAAAATACAGGTTGAAACATGTATGGATGAAATGATATAGTCCCTGGAATTTGCTTCAAAATAATATAGAATAAAAAATCATACAGTAGATGGAGTTATAGAAGAAACAAGATTCATCATAATTTGATAATTTTTGAAGTTGGGTAAAGGGTATTACAGGGGTTGATATAAATTTGAAATTTTCCATAATAAAAAATTTTTGTTTTTCATGAAAAATGTACAAATAGCATGGAACAAAGGAACACAAAAACAATAAAATAAAAAATCTGGAATTTTCAGTTGTTACCAATAGGAGGGTTAATTCAGATTCCTAGCATTCCAAATCCCTAAGACAATACTTTCATTTGTCCCCAGAATTAAGTTTTTTGCCTTTCCCACAACTGACTTCTTTTTATAGCTGTCAAGATATCATTCCCATTCCTTTCTTCCTCTTTGGTCATGTTTGCAATAGTTTTACAATAATAACTGAAACATAAACTTGTTTTTCTTTTTAGGAGCGACTATAACACTAACTCCAATCTTTATCAGTATCTTTTTTTTTTCTTTTTTACTTGCCATCCAGTAACATCAGTATCTTTCTTAATTATACATTCTACCTGTGCTATTTATAAGACCTTTAAATTAAATCCCAAATTGATACATTTTTATATTCATGCCACATTAATGCATTCCAAAGCGTGAAAGAAAAACTCTTCTGTGGATGAAATATTTGGATGAAGTTGTCCAATATCAAAGAAAATAATATAAACCACTTCTTTTAACAAAGGTATAATTCTAAAATAATAAATACATTTGCAAAAAATATTTTTTTTGCCACTCATAAACAATACCGGCTACATTTTTCTCTGGAGAAAGTCAAAAATGAGAAGAAAAAAAACACACACAACATTAAAATAATGCTTTACCCAGTCTGTAGTAAAAGGAGCTCCATTTGCCATCAAAATACGAACTTCATCATCTTGACCTGCTCGTGCCGCTTCTAAAAGCTTCTTTCCCAAATCTACCAGGGACATCTAAATAAAACATAGATGAATTGAACATCAAAATCTCCATTTATACTTTATGACATCGCATTTTCCCTTCCTGTCTTTATTAATAAGTCAATTCTCAATTATCCCTTCAAAAGAGTGTATTATGGTTAATTTTAAATTATAGATCACAGAAGAACTATTTATATTTGAATTTTTGAATCTATTTTCCTTTCTCATTAAGTTTTTACTTAGAATAAAAGTTTAAATTCTCCAAATACATCTGCTAAAAGACAGAAGAGGTAAGGAGCAGAGAAAAGCTGGTCTAAATTTTTTTTTTTTTTTGAG
>PVKP010036272.1:0-22599 GCA_004027715.1 Plecturocebus donacophilus | reverse complement strand
CTGGGATGATCCCGGGCAAGTCCCACAGAGTCCCAGAGGAAGCAGCTGATATACTTGGGCAGACAGACAGCTGGGCTGACCCAAATGAGCCCCTGGATGGGCATTCCCTGAGATGCCACCCACACTGACTGGAGCCGAGCTGCAGGGGCAACCTCATTCCTTTCCCCAGAGGCACTGGGGTAGAGGCTGAGCTGGGTGGTCAGGCCCTCCAGTGGGGCCCTGGGGGGTGCTTTGTATTCCCTGGTGCTTTACTTCTGGCTACTTCTGGAGGATGCTGGGCTGACAGCCTTCCCAGTGGGTGTGGCAGAAGCTCTAGAGCAGAGGGTCCCCAGACACCCATGCAGCACTCACACAGCCTGCTGCAGGCTCCCCAAGCTGTCCTGGCCCGAGGCATCCGGGTGTGTCCAGATCCTTTCTGTTGTTCCTGCCTCCCCTGAGGTGCCTCCTCCACCACCCTCTACTGCTGGTCATTGTGACAGCAGCCTCCATTGAGAGAAGTTCACAATACATGCAGCCCTTTACTGTCTCATCCTATCCTTTCAACTATCTCAATTGAGCTTCTTCCCTGCTCAAGGACTCCATTCCTGCAGAGCCAAATCCCTTAATGGCTTCCAATCACTTTATTTTTTAGATATAATTCACATCTGCAACACTTACCTTTTTAGAGTATACAATTCAGAGGTTTTAAGTATAATCACAGGCACATGCAACTATCCCCACTATCTAATTCCGGAACACTATTATCACCCCACAAAGAAACCTCATCCCAGTTAGCAATCACTCCCCATTCCCCACCTCCCACCCCCAGCCTTGCCAGACACTCATCTACCTTCTATCTCTATGGATTTGCCAATTCTGGACAACCACAGGCATGGAATCCTACGTGGCCTTTCGCATCTGACTTTGTTCACTTAGCAGCATGTGTTCAAGGCTTGTCCGTGCTGCAGCATGTATGGGTGCTCCATTCCTCTCTAGGGCTGAATAATATTCCATTGTACGAAGAGCTCACACTGTGTTTATTCATTCATGTTGATGGGCTTGTGGGTTGTTTCTACTTTTGGGCTGCTGTGAATAATGCTGCCATGAACATGCATACACGTTTCCCATTGCTCTTCAGAGAAAGACAGAGACTGACACCCTCACCAAGGCCACAAGGCCCTGCTGGCCTTTCCCTGCCCCCCTCTTCAGTGGCATGACTCTCTCATCTGCCCCCTCTTGCTCCGGCCACACTGGCTTCATTCATTTCTTCATACACCTACTGTCCTTCCCTACCGCTAAGCCTTTTCTACAGAGTTCTTTCCATCTGCACCCCAGTACACCCTCTTTATCCGATTAATTCTCTCTTTCCCTTACTGTCTGAGAAAAAGCGCCATTCTTCTCAGCAAAACCTTTCCTGGACCCCTCTGCACCTAGGGCCCTGGGCACTTATCTCTGCTATTAACTTTAACTTCAGTTACTCATGCAGTTATTTTATTAATCACTGTTTTCCCTACTTGCAGATTAGAAGTTTGAGGAAAGCAAAGACCATAATTTAGTTTTGTTCATCATTGCATCTCCATCTAGTACAGTGCCTGGCAAATATTGAATAAATGAATGAATGAATGAACGAACAAATGAATGAATGAATCTCACTTGCCCTGCTGATGGGGAATGAGGGGTTTGTTTTCTGTGATTGCTGTGGTAGGGGTGGGAGGCTCCTTTCTTCAGGTTCCACTCCTGGCTGGGACACTAGTGTGGCCACTGATCAAGGCCTTGGACTCACAGAGTGGCAGCCTCACCAGACAGGAGGGGCATAGACTTTGACAGAGACGTCTGTGACTCAAGCCACAGTCCAGATGGCCGAGGAGAGGCAAGCCCCCAGCTCTCTCCCAGACTCACCTGGTTCACGGTGGGAATAGAGGGCACTGGAGCTCGAACAGGCTCTGGTGTTAGATATCGAGGGTCTTCGTTCAGCCCCGCCTGCCTTCTGAGCTCCTCTGCACTGGGGACCACATGATACAGCTGCAGTTTCCCAGCTGGCACGTAGCCACGATGTCCTAGGGAGCATGCAGAAGGTTAGTGGACTGTGGGCCACCTTCCCGTCCCTTTTAATGGTGGAGAAAATCAGTGGATGTAAATGTCTCCAACACAGCTTCTCAAGACCCAAGAGAACCTGAAAAGGTCATCTAGGAACCCTGAACCCCTTCTGCCTTACACTCACCGTTTCTGGCTTCTGCTAACACACCCCAGTGATTGGGGGCTCCTTCCCTACTGGACAGCTCACTCCATTTGATCAACTATGATAGAGATTAAAAGTTTAAAACACAGTGAAACCCTGTCTCTACTAAAAATACAAAAAATTAGCTGGGCGTGGTGGTGTGCCCCTGTAGTCCCAGCTACTAGAGAGGCTGAGGCAGGAGAATAGCCTGAAGCTGGGAGGTAGAGGTTGCAGTGAGCCAAGATCGCACCACTGCACTCCAGCCTAGGTGACAGAGAGAGACTCTGTCTCAAAAAAAAAAAAAAAAAAAAAAGTTTTGTCCCTGGCCTGGCCTGAAAACTGCTCTCCTGATGGAGCTGCCACCTCCCATGTCCCTCTGGTGTCTGCCTAGAGCAAGAGCTGCTTCCTCTCCCCAGGTTCTGCCTTTCTCCTCTCCATGTGATCCAGGTCCTTTGTGTGCAGCATAGTCCAGTGCTGCTCTGATTGCTGTCATTATGAATGGCTATCACTTCCTGAGGGCGTGCCAGACTATAGAGCTAGCATTTGATTACAGAGTCTTCACATCAACTCTAGAGGGCAGTTGGTAATGTTATCATCTCCATTTTACATTGAACCAGCCAAGCTCAGACAGGTTCCATGACTTCCCTGAAATCACACAGCCAGGAAAGTGGTGGAGCTGGAACCCAAATCCAGTTCTCCTGGCCTTGGGGACCTTGCTTAATACTCATTGCATTGTTTCCACCTTAAGTCATGGAAGTGCTGTTTCATGATTTCTGTCTAATTTGTACCACTTTCCTAATTTTTTAATTGACTCAATTTTTAAAACTTCATCTTGTACTATACAATAATAAGATTATAATCACGGAGTTACAGACTAGATACGTTTTTTCTAATACTCATTAAAATGCTTAAGTAGCCGGGCATGGTGGCTCATGCCTGCAATTCCAGCACTTTGGGAGGCTGAGGTGGGCAGACCACCTGAGGTTGGGAGTTCGAGACCAGCCTGACCAACATGGAGAAACCCCATCTCTACTAAAAATACAAAATTAGCTGGGCGTGGTGGTGCATGCCTGTAATCCCAGCTACTCAGGAGAATGAGGCGGGAGAATTGCTTGAACTCGGGAGGCAGAGGTTGCGATGAGCTGAGATCACACCACTGCACTCTAGCCTGGGCAACGAGAGTGAAACTGTCTCAGAAAAGAAAAAAAAAAAGCTTAAGTAACAATTATAATACACTGTCTGAAGGGGGAAAAGCTGTCTGTGGATCCTCTGACAGTAAGCTCATGCACCCCGCATCTTTTGTGTCACATGCCCCTCTTTGGAAGACGCTCTCCTGGCCAATCTCACCTGGATTCATGGTGCCACTTCTCTCCAGCCCAGTTACACTGTGACACCCAGACCATGACCAGTACGGAGTGGGCAGGATGACCGCTCCCCTCATTCTGCACTTCAGACTTCTGGTAGTGTAGCCAGGATCCGAGCATTCTATCTCTGTGCCCATCTCCATCTTTCAGGGTGGTCCTGGAGTTCTCTCCATATAGCCCTGTTGAGCCCAGTGACCTGTAAGGCCCTCAAGGCAGGAGCCTTGTCTTATATGCTCAACGCCCAGCACACCGTAGGTGCTGGATGACAGACCCTGTAATGAATGCCTCAATTCCTTTTGTGGGTATTTCATGCCCCACTGAGTCACTCTAAGCTGACTGTGCCAGGAGCCCTGTGTTTGTCACCTGTGCCTACTCCCATCCTAGACTTCACAGCCAGACTTTGGCCCACAAGAGTGCCCGGGTCTCTGCATTGGCTTCTGTGAGGTGGGTTTCCCAGAAAGAGAAGAGCTCACAAAGGCTCACATACCCCCCGTGTCCACCAGCCAGCGGCCGCTGTTGCCTTTGGTATCCTTGTTTTGAAGAAGGCCCACGATTTGGCCCCGAGACAGAGTCAGGTCCAGTGTCCCAGTCCCACTGATGTTGCTCGTCACCTGGTACAGCTTCCCAGGGCCATACCTGCTCAGGAGAGCCTGCACCTGGCATTCAGACCCTGGAAGGAGCGGCTGAGAGAGGAAGAGCAGAGACAGACACAAGGGCTTGAATAAACCTGTCAAAGCTGGCACCAAGATTTGCTCACATTTTGAGAGCCAGGAGTACTGGGCCTGGTCCTAACTCTGCCACTGAAGGGCCCACCCTGATCAGGGCAACAAGGTCCCCACTAGCAGATGGCTGGCTCTAAGCAGCCAATAGCATTTTAGAAGAAACTTCTAATTTCTGGGATTCTCTAAAATTCTAATTCAAGTTCTGACATTTCTCAGTTACTGAACTCCTAGGATTGGGCCCCAAATTCTGCCCATACCATCAGGCAAGTTATCCCACAGGAGAATGCCTTGGACAGGTCTTTCAATTCCATGAGGCTGTGAGTTTCAGGTGCGCACCAGACCTTATTCATCTGGTTTCCTAAATAGCCAGCCAGGGCCAGCACATGGTGGACTTCACATATGCATAAATAACAGAATGTAACCTTTGATTCCATGAGTTTTCAGCCTACAGGCATTTATGGAGCACCTACTATTTACAAAGCACTGTAAATAAACACAGGAGAGAGTTTTACAAAGCACTGTAAATAGAAACACAGGAGAGAGTTTTACCCAGATGAAAATTGCCATCTAGCTGGAAAGAATGATTTGGTGGCACTTTCAGCTTGCCCAAAAATCTCCTGGCACTTCCTGTTTTTCCGTCATACTGTGTCCAGAGAGTATAGTCAAGAAGAGACTCAGGGATGCTTGTCCCCTTTTTGTAAAATCAATAAGAAACTAAATATGTTAAATATATATTTACTCTCTGTCTTGAGAGAAGCGTGTGTGTGTGTGTGTGTGTGTGTGTTCACCATGCTCTCTGTGGTTGCTTCTTGGGAGGCGGTGTTGGCTGTGGGGTGGCAGGCAGAAATACCCTTCAGGAACATTTGGCCACAGATTCTGCCACATTCTTGTCCCAAACGGGATGGTGTGTCAGGGTTTAGAACCAGGAGATCTCAATGTTTCTAAACAGGTCCTTAAACAGGAATGTAGAGACGAGGTAGTTTTCTTTGAGAACAGTGGTGTTATGGTCACGTCTTTCAGAACTGTGGTGTGCGTGTGAGTATAAGAGCAAGTGGTGTCACAGATGCTGGCCTTCTTTCTCAAGGCTGACTGGCCCTCCCTATGGGGAGAACAGCGTTACCCTTGGGAGGGCCCCCAAGGAGGGCTTGTAAAGATTCTATGAGGGCCACTTCTGCCCTGGGAGACCACCTCACTTGTGCTGGATTCTATACCCTCAGCCAAGTACATCAGAAATGGACAAGAGGGGTGCGTGTGTGTGTGTGTGTGTGTGTGCGTGTGTGTATAGAGGTGGGAGGGTGGGAAGGGGTGACTCTTCCTACCAATGTGCAACACATACTGGGATTATGGATGTCTCCATTTGTTTCCTTTTTATTTGTTTGTTTTTCAGTGTCTTTTAACTTTTCTACAATAAGTATGGATTGCTTTCCCAATAAGAAACATATCCTTTTAATTTGCTTTAAGTAGAAAGAGAGAAGAGGTTCCCATAACATATTCAAGTGGCTACTCTGCTGTTTATCTTTTGCACCCATTCTCTCTCCCCAAGTCTCGGGGCCCACGGCACTCCCCTAGTCAGTGAGGCTTCTGTTGGGCAATGCTCTCAGGTAGGGTAGGAGGGGTACAGATGGTACCAGCAAGGAGTCAGCCTGCGTCCTCATGGAGGACTTCAGGGTGTCATGGTCTCCTATGTTAGCGATACTTGGGCCAGATGTGGGCCCCCTTTATCTGTCCTGTTCTGCTGGGCTCCTTTTCTTGTTTCTGTGTGTCCCTGGGGCCGCACTGTCCCTCTGTGGAATCTCAGGGCTCTTGTCTCCTGACTCTTCGTTTCACATGTTGCATGTGATGGAACACAGTTTCAGTTTCTCCCATCCAGGTCTTGCCACAGTCTGAGGAGACCCTTCTCCCTACAGCTGCTTCAGTCACTTTTAAAACACAGACCACCTGGGTATACTTTTCAAGTGACTAGAACAGATAACCTCTCCTTATATTTTAAAGGAAAATACATTTTTAAGAAAGCATTTAGGGCTGGGTGCAGTGGTTCATGTCTGTAATCCCAGCACTCTGGGAGGCCAAGGTAGGCAGATCACGAGGTCAGGAGTTTGAGACCAGTCTGGCCAACATAGTGAAACCCCATCTCTACTAAAAATACAAAACATTAGGCAGACATGGTGGCGGGCACCTGTAATCCCAGCTACTCAGGAGGCTGAGGCAGGAGAATCATTTGAACCTGGGAATTGGAGGTTGCAGTGAGCCAAGATCACACCATTGCACTCTCCAGTCCTGGGTGACAGTGCAAAACTCCATCTCAAAAAAAAAAAAAACCATTTGAGGCCAGGTGCAGTGGTTCATGCCTGTAATCCCAGCACTTTGGGAGGCTGAGGTAGGCAGATCACCTGAGGTCAGCAGTTCAAGACCAGCCTGGTAAACATGGTGAAACCCCGTCACTACTAAAAACACAAAAAATAGCTGGGAGTAGTGGTGAGCACCTGTAATCCCAGCTACTCAGGAGGCTGAGGCAGGAGAATCGCTTGAACCTGGGTGGTGGAGGTTGCAATGAACCAAGATCGCACCACTACCCTCTAGCCAGGGCAACAGAGTGAAACTACGTCTTAAAAAAAAAAAGAAAAGCATTTGGTCAGCCAAAGATTTGTAAACCATCATGCAGCAGAAATGCTGTTCTTTGCAATAATAATAAAAAAAAAACAGCAAAAGGAAATTTAAATTACATATTCAAAATTTTTATTTATGTTGAATGCTCATATTGAAGCTGGTATTAGAAGGCGGGGAAGGAAAAGGACACCTTTGCTTGGCTCACTGCAACCTCTGCCTCCCAAGCACAAGCAATTCTTCTGCCTCAGCCTCCCGAGTAGCTGGGATTACAGGCACATACCACCACGCTCAGCTTATTTTTGTATTTGTAGTAGAGACAGAGTTTGCCATGTTGGCCAGGCTGATCTTGAACTCTTGGCCTCAAGTGATCCGCCAACCTTAGCCTCCCAAAGTGCTGGGATTGTAGGTGTGAGCTACCATGCCAGGCCAAAGATACCTTTTGATGCAGTTTGAAGAAGTTCTAGGTTTTTGGATGTCAATACCATTTGCCAATCATTATGTCTAATTTGACTTAATATTAAAAGGTTTGAGTTTTCTTTTCCTTGACTCAGAAGCTCTGTGCTGTTCTTCTACTTCTTGGATGTGAAGAATATGTATGTATGTGAGTGTGTCACCCAGCCCCAGCTCAGAGAGAAAGGAAAGAGAAGAGAACTTATTTCCATGGATAACAGAAAAAGGAAAGGAAAGAGGGGATGGAGCCTCACCCCACTGGCCAGTGAAGAACTGGCCAGTCTTTGGGGTGGGGAAGGATGCTTACCTGTGTGGTGGGAGGTGGCAGCACTTTCTCAAAGGTCTCTTGAAAGGAGCGAAGCTGGTTACTTGTCCGGCCCAATGTGTCCTCCACCAGCTTTCTGAAGGCAGGCTCTGGGACATAGTGGTGTGGCAGCTAAGTGGGAACAGACACTGTCAACAGAGCTTTCGGCAAAAGGGGACAAGGAGATCCCTGGCTTGGTTTGGGTTTCTGTTACTTTCAACCCAAGGAGTTCTCAGTGGTGCTCTGTCCTGAGGCCTTGACCCTGTGCAGGATCTCTGGCATTTTCATCAAACAACCTAGGAGTGAGTGAGGCCCCACAGCTTGTCAGCAAACTCACAGCTTGTCAGCAAACTCACAGCTCTCAGTGCTGACCTAGAGCCTTCCTCCCACCAGGATGAGGGAGATTGAGGTTTCTGCCTGCAGCCTTTCCCAGGCCCCACAGGGACAGGCCAGGTTCGTGGGCCACAGCACACAGATAAGGCAGGCTGGCAGCTGTCACCAGCAGACTCTGACAGGACCAATCAGGAAGCACCCTTACTTTCTGCTTTTATAAATGTGACCACCAACTCTCTACTGGCATCCCCAAACTCTCCCCAGCTCTGCACATCCCAGCTTTAATGCAAGGGGGTAAGGCAGCCCAAGAGAGAAAACCTCTAGGCTAGAGGAAAGGAAAAAGATCCCCTTATCAGATTTACTCTTCTGCCCTGAAGGACGAGAAACACTTCTTTTGCTGATGGTTCAGGCCTAATTCAATTTGCAAAGAGTGTCTGGGACAGAACTCTGCGAGGACCAAAAAGAGGAAAAGCTTGCAGTCCCAGTCCCCCTGCTGGAGGAGAAACACATCCATGGGTCCCTGCAGCAGAAGGCAGGCTCTGGAAAGTACTGAGCACAGTCCTATCCACAGGGCTCCTCGAGAATGGAGGATAGGGAGGTGACTTCTCCCTACCAGGGGATGCGGAGCTCTGAGAGTTTCATGGAGAGACTCATTCATCTGTCACCTGTATGGGGAGCTCCTACTCTACGCCAGACACTGAAAGTGCTGAGGGACAATGGAGAGGGGCACTCAAAGCCGAGGCAGACATCTGTGCAGAATGGCTACATTCAGCAGCTGTGTGCTGGAAGGGAGGCTGTGGGCTGCAAAGGGGGTGGGGTGGGGAAGGCAAATCTTAGCAGAATTTTCATGCAAAGGATTGGACGGGGAAAAGCTGAGCTGGAGACGTTGACACACAGGAGACAGTGTATGACATAAGAAGTATTGAAACTGCTCCCAAGGTTGGACCCACCAGCAATTCAGCTCTGATGTTGACATCTGAGAGCAAGATCTGGAATCAGGTGGGTATTCTTCCCTATATCAATTCCAGTCTTCCGAACTCTAAAATCAAGTTTGCATTTGGAGGTTTATCAAAACCTTTATGGAACCTATTTACGCTTTCAGTCAGTAGCTCCTTTTACGAGCTCTTGAGTGTTGCGGTTCAGAGCCCAGGATCTGGAGCTGAACTGTCAGAGTTCAAAGCTTGCTATTAGCCATGTGGCCCTAGACAAGCTACTTAACCTCTCCGTGCCTTGGCTTCTTTATTTTTAAAATGAGGATAATTATACCTACTCTGTAGGGTTGTTGTGAGGGTTGAATGAGCTCATCCAAAGTACTCATGAGAAGATGGCTGCTGGAAGTAGTAACACCGGCTTGAGACATTTACTCCTGATTGTGTAGACGTGACCTTCTGTCTCAGTCACCAACTTCTAGTACACTTCAGAGATCAGTCCCAAGGTCTGCTATTGTACCTGCAAAGCTGCTTCTGCTTCTGAGTTGCAGGATTTGGGAATGGTCTGGAATCTCAGTCCTATCCTTGCTTTCATGGTCTGACTTCACTAACAGAGGAAGACTGGGCATGAGAGAGATCTGGAAGGTTCCCACTGCCTCCTCCTATGTGCCTGATGCCCTATTTTCAGGCCCAGCCTCCCTCCATCCTAGCCCTACACACAGCTGGCTGATGGGGCTGCGGGGCCTGCCTGGTTACTCCCCACAGGTGTCCCAGTTCCAGCGGCCTTACCTGGGCCATGCTGCCCTCTGCCCTCTGCAGCACTTGCTTTGCAAGATCCCTCTGGAGGGTCACGAATGTGCGCAGGATCTGGCCCAGCCACTGCATGGCCAGCTGGTTAAACTGCGGGAGCTCAGCCACCAGCAGGGAGTTGAGTGCCTGGTACGTGTGCCGGGCGGCCTGCTCCTCGTAGGTCACACTGCCCACCTCCAGCAGCTTCTCTTCTACCCGCTCAAAGTCCAGTAGCTTGTCCAGACGCTTCTTGATCAGGTTCTGAGGGCCGAGCAGGGCTTTGGCCAGGCTGCACAGTGGCTGCCACACCAGGCCTTCCAGCCGCTGCTTCTGCAGGGAAAGGTGAGCATGGGAGTTGGGAAAGGAGGTGGCAGAAAGCAGGGGCGGTGAAAGGGGCTTTGGAAGTATGCAGGCCTAGGTTCCAGTCTAAGCCCCACCGACTAGCTGTTTATCTAACTTTATATATCTTTAGCATGTTATCTAACTTCTCTGGGCCTCAATCTGTCTATCTGAAAAATGGGGATGATACATGTAATGAGCTTAGCAGAGTGTCTGGCACAGAGTAGGCATTCAATCTTATAGAGCACTTCCAATCATTATTATACAAAGATCTTGAAAATATATTTATTTCTTTTTTTGAGACAGGGTCTCACTCTGTCTCCCAGGCTGTCTCCCAGTGACATGATCATACCTCACTGCAGCCTACCTGTCAGGCTCAAGTGATCCACCTTGGCCTCCCAAGTAGCTGGGATGACAGGCACATGCCACCACACCCAGCTAATTTTATTATTATTATTTTTTGTAGAGACAGGGTCTCTCTATGCTGCCCAGGCTGATCTCAAACAACTGGCCTCAAGCAATCCTCCTGCCTTGGCCTTCCAAAGTGTTGGGATTATAGGTGTAAGCCACCTTGCCCAGCCTTAGAAAATATTTTGTATAGAGTGGTGGTCAAGAGTCTTTGGGGCTCAGATCCCAGCTTACCACTGACCATCTGTATAAATGACCCAGGAGGTCACCCTATCTGAGCCTCAAGCTCCCATCTGCCGGATGGGGCTATTCATAGTAGCCACCCCCAAAACCATATGGTGAGGATTAAATGATTCAAGGAATGTAAAGGGCTTAGTATAGAGCCTGGCAAACAGTGAGACTCCATAAATGTTAGTGAGGTCTATTTTTATCAGTAAAGTGCACTGATAATAATCTCTACGCTGCTGACCTCTCAGGAAGATTACAGATGTGACAACTGCATAAAATGCCTGACTTCTAAATATTATTCTTGTAAGTTCTACCACCTGCCTAACATAAAAAGAAGAAAGGAAAAGTTCCACTCACAAACTTCAGGAAGGCCTCGAGCTGAAGGTCTCTTGCCAAATTGCAGTACTGCACTGCAGGCCCCTCGGGGATGTCCAGATTGTATTCGTGCGGCCTGAAGCAGAGGAAAACCTGGACCCAGTACCAAGGAGAAACATCCAATCATGGCCTGTCGTGATCATCTTAGGCTGGAGTCCCCTCCCACCTGAAGAGGTTGTCCATGCTCTCTACACACCCTAGAGGGACACACACAGCTGGTTCTATCCTCACACAGCTTAAGTGATTAGAAAGCTCTGCCTCAGACTGAGCCAACCTCTTTCTCCTTATTCCAGTGCTTCTTGAACTTCACACATTTGCATCCACCTTTGTGGGTTTTTTTTCTCTTTTTTTGAGACAGAGTCTCACTCCATCACCCAGGCTGGTTTGCAGTGGAGCGATCTTGGCTCACTGTAACCTCCGCCTCCCAGGTTCAAGTGATTCTCCTGCCTCAGCCTCCCAAGTAGCTGGGACTACAGGCATGTAACACCATACCCAGCTAATTTTTTTTTTTTTTGGCATTTTTAGTAGAGACAAAGTTTCACTATGTTGGCCAGGCTGGTCTGAAACTCCTGATCTCAAGTGATCCACCTGCCTCAGCCTCCCAACCTCCCAAAGTGCTGGGATTACAGGCATGAGCCTCCGCACCTGGCAGTGGGTTTTTTTCTTCATGTCCATATTTCACATGTTCTATTAATGCTTTTCTCTAAATCAGTTAACCTTTTCTATTTACATCAATGCACTAAAAAAAAAAACACACACACACACCTTACAATGCTACCACAAAGGGAAAACCAGTAGTAATCACCATAGATAAGCATATAAAATAATTACTATAAAAACAAAACACTGTCATTACATTCTACTGTCTGGATATCATTCCGAAATGATATTTAGCCTGAAACTCATTCTGCATGTGTTAAAGGAATACCAGCAAATAGGCTTTTCCCGGATTCAGTCAGAGGATTAAAAGAAGGAATCCCTCACTAATGACAAGATTCCATGTTAACTCCATATCTGTCTTGTAAGTCCTGCATCTACAGAGGGGCAGCCTTAATGCTTCCAAATAGTCATCCTGCTCAGCAAAGCGGGAGGGATCTCTCCTGTGGTTTACCTCTCTCAAAGCCCAATACTTCTGGTGGCAGCCAGAGACTGGATGACCTCATCTGGTTGGTTTCTGAGGCCCAATACTTGCAGGCCCCTCCTTTCTTTTTCATGCCTCGACTCTGAGTGTCTTCCCCTCCTGCTTGCTGTGCTGTAACAGTATCTAGGCTGTTCAGACCCTGTCATTGGGATGCCCATGTTGGAACACAAACGAGCAGTGGGACTGACCCACACAGAGAAGCATGGAGCTATATTCTCCTTCCTTTACACATTTCAATAATGCCACCCCAAATCCCATTATCCAAAAGGCCCATTATTATCTCTGACTGAGCTGGTTTTCACAAATGTAAGTAATTAAGAACAAAACCACGTAAAGGAGGCAGGGTGGACAGAATGAGTCAGCATTGATGCTAAGAATCAAGGCAGGATTTGGGCTAGAGGAAACTGACATTGCTGGAGAGTCACGCAAACTGGTGGCCCTATGGGCTGAATTCAGTTTGTAGAGATATATTTTCTTGGGCTTTCATAGCATTTAAATCTTCATTTAATTAGTTGCTCACATTGACACATCAAGAGGTGCCATCAAAAATCTGGAAAATACCTGAATTTCCAGGTATGTTTTTCTTAAAGTCAGAAGAACTGGGCCCAGATTCCCACCCAGTACCAACCCACAGAGCTGAATAATAGCTGGTCTTTTAGATTTGATTCATGTATTCATTCGTTCATTCAGCCCTTCAAATTCCAAATATGATTTTATATGTAAGTCCACTAAAAAGCCTCATAAACAGCCTGTTAGACTCTGCACTCCTATTTCATTGGATTGCCTATTACCCACACACTTCACTCAGTAGCATTACCTGCCTGGCTCCTTCAGGCACCTGAGTTTGTCTCCCCTGCTCGAGGTGCTGGTCTGGCAGGGTCGCTCTGGAGGGCTCTGGTCCCAGTGAATTTTGACCCTACCTGGTAGGAACCCCAGTGGGCTCAGAAGTCGCCCCCAATCTAATGACCTGGGGCTGAGGAGTGCTGGCCAACATTCTTCTGGTGGCAGTCAGAGACTGGATGACCTCATCTGGGTGGTTTCTGAGGATGCTGCCTTTCCCAGCTTGTAAGCTGGGCCCTGCAAGCCTCCTGCCGGGTGAATTCAGCCCAGACTCGCCCTTTATGAACCCTGCAGGGTCCTCACCTGCAGGTTGTCCAGGTAAGCAGCCACGTTGCTCTTCAGCTCAGTCACACACAGAGACACCCACTGGAACCTCTCTTCTAAATCATCAAATTCCTTGTCTTCCGTCTGAAAGTAATGTGTGTGAGGGCTGAGAATATCCACACGGGGGCAGTGTACACTGGCTCCAGTGTCCCAAGTCCTCCCTGGAACAGCCTTTCCACAGACTCGCCCACCAGTGCAGGTTCTCACAGCCCTGAAGCTCAGTGGATAGTGCAGCTCAGGAGTTTTGCATTCAGAGCATGGGATCGGATACATAAGCACGAGCCCCAGTTCATTGGCTTCCTAGCTGTGTGACCCCAGACAAGTGTTTCACCCTGTCTGAGCTTCTGTTTTCTCATCTTCAAAATGGGGATAAAGGGAACACCTATTTCATCGGGTGAGCATGCTTGGTTCAGAGCAGGCAGTCCGCCAACCTGAGCTGCTAGAAGTAGCTATTTGAGGCTGGTTCTTTGCCCAGACTCAGAGACCAGCTCCCCTATCTGTGTAAAGAGGCCCCAGAGAGAGTGGCCCAAGATGCTGGAGAAAGCCCTCCACTGGCTCTTCAGAATCAAGTGGGGTGCCACCTCTGCCTCTTCCCAGCACCTCACTCGCTCGGTCTCTGTTGCCTCAGTTCTGAAAGGAGCCTAAGCCCCCTGTCTACCCCTTGCACAGGGCCTGGCCTCAGGGGCAGCTGGATGGACTCTTCCTCCAGACCCATGCTCACCCTGGGGATCAGCCCCGCCTCTTGCTTCAGCAGCTGGCTCAGCCGGGTGGTCTTCTTGGAGAGGGTGTGTGTGTTGATGCGGGCCAGCCGCTCCCGGAGGGTCAGCTGCTCTACCTTGGTGTACTTGGAGGCTGCACCGACAGAGAAGAGGGGAAGCGCGGTGATCAAAGCCGACCCAGGAAAGCAAGCATCACTGACATGCCTAGCTGGGCACCTGCTTGGGCCCTCTGCTCCAACAGGGTCACATTCATCAGGTTGGTGAGTCACACAGGAAAAGCACAGGGTCCTCTATCCGAGGTGTGCGCCCTGGCTGAAGAGCTTCCTGCCTGCTTGACTTTGGCAAGTCACCATTCCTTGGGGCCTCAGTTTCCTCATCTGTAAGATGGGACCAGCCACCTCGCAGGACTGCCGGGAGAGTCACCAAAGACAGAGGGTCTGAATGGGCTTCCTAAAGAACCCAGGGAGAAGAGATTTGCCTGGGGTCCCCCAGCCAGTTTGAGCCAGGCCAGCTGGGAGCCACGCTTCCCGCTCCTGACTCAGTGCTTCCTACTGACCTGTCATCTCTTGGCCTGGATGGAGGAGCAGGTGGGAAGGAAATCCAAAGCTGTTAAATATAGTATAGCATGGTGGTGAAAACTCCAGGCCTGAGTTTGAAACCTGGTTCTCAGCCAGGTGTGGTGGCTCACGCTTATAAACCCAGCACTTTGGGAGTCTGAGGCAGGTGGATCATGAGGTCAGGAGTTCAAGACCAGCCTGGCCAAAATGGTGAAACCTTGTCTCTACTAAAAAAAAAAATACAAAAATTAGCTGGGTATGGCGGCACGAGTCTGTAGTCCCATTTACTTGGGAGGCTGAGGCAGGAGAATTGCTGGAATCTGGGAGGTGGAGGCTGCAGCGAGCTGAGATCGGGCTACTGTACTCCAGCCTGGGCAACAGTGCGTGACTCCAGCAGACAGACAGAGAGAGAGGGATGGAGGGAAGGAAGGAAGGAAAGAAGGAAGGAAGGAAGGAAGGAGAAAGAAAAGAAGGAAAGAAAGAAAGAAACCTGGCTCTGTCCCTTACCAGTTCTGTGATAGGAAGCAAGTGATGTATTCTCTCATTTTACCCGACTGTGAAATGGGGCTCACAGGGCCAACCTCAGAGGGTTAGTGCAAAGATCAAATATGATGATAAAGGAAAAAGCATGGCACAGTTAGTTCTTACTAACATTAGCTGAATTGCCATTTTTATATTGACTCAGTCATGTAATTGAGTTTCTCTTAACTTGGGACACTGCTTCATTTTCCAAACCTATCTGTTTTAACAACCTGAGAGGCAGGGGTTCTCCCTCTCCCCAGATATATTCACAATTCTTCACCTCCCCAGTATTGGTTTCTCCTCCACAGTGTGGCAGTCATGTGGTTTGGATGAGATTGATCTCACTTTAGCTCAAAGGGTGGGTTGCTGACTGACACAAGCCAATCTATAGAATTCCAACCCCCTGGCAACAGTGATTGATTCAAAGAAGGGCACATAACTCAGGCCTAAGCCAATCAGTTACTGGCACCCTAATTATGGTGATTAGTTCAGGGTAAGCACATGACCCAGGAGGGTCCTATCAAAGAGAAGCTTCAATTTAATTTTTGTGACTAAGGGGAAAAAAACCCTGCCTTACCCTGGGAAGTGTGATGTGCAGCTGTGAGTCTTAGAACAGTCATAACTTGCTATTATGAGGCAAGCCAGCCTGAAGATGAAGCTGATACAGAGTAAAGAGCAGAGACATAGGAGTTACAGGGAAATGGAGCCGGCACCCTGATCAAACCCTACCTAAAACTCTCTCATTACCTCTGGATTTATAGTTACATAAGCTGCTACATTCTCTTTACTGGTGGAACCGATTTTAAATAAATTTTCTGTAACGGGAAGCACTCCCACAAATGTGTCCTCTTAAATGCCCAAGTCCTTACCCACTTCCTTGCGCATCTTGTACTCATTGATATTGGTGTTCACATCCTGGAGGGCAGAGACAGCCCTCTGAAGGACAGGGTAGGCACTGGCATCAGGGAGTGTGTTCTCCAGGATTTTCTGCAGCAGCAATGGGTACCTGGTGATCCTCTGCAGAGGAATTACCAGCAAGAAACTGAGGCCTGAAGATCCAGCTTGCGGCCTGAGGGAGAAGGCTGGTGTTAGGCAAGTTAAGTCTTTGGAGGACCAGGGGGCCTGGGCTGTAGTCCTCACTCTACCATTTAGCTCGTTGTATGATCGCAGGCAAGTTGCCCTCCCTTAACGGTCCTCTGATTTCTCCTCATCTGTAGCTCGTGAGTACTAAATGTTAGAACTAACAGTTCTGGGTCTTGGTTTCCCATCTGTCCTAAATCCAGCGTTCAGCTCTCTGCCCTCAGCTTGCTCGGCCTCTTCACAGCAGACATGACTGACTACACCCTTTACCGTGAAACACTTTCTTCTTTTGGCCCCAGAGACACCGTCTGTCCTGCTCCTCCTCACACTCTGCAGGCAGCTCTCTCAGCCTCCTCTGCTGGTCTCTCTCCAAGGCTGGAGTGTGCTGGGGTGTCCTCTCCTCCCTCTCACTCCGCTTTCTCTTAGTGACCTCATTTGAGCCTATGGCTTTAAACATATCCCAAGCCCAGATCTAAACCTCCAACTTCTGCTCCAGAACTCCAGACTGGCACGTTCAACTGTATCCTCGATATCTCTGCTCAGATCTGTCCTGAGCACAACTCAACTCTCTGTGTTGGGTATCTACATGATACCTCATTTAATAGAATGGTCTGCTGCCTTTAAAAAAGTTCTTGAAATCACGGGAACTCAGCAGGACGCCATGGCTCACACTTGTAATCCCAGCACTTTGGGAGGCCGAGATGGGCAGATCGCAAGGTTAAGAGATCGAGACCATCCTGGCCAACTTGGTGAAACCCCATCTCTACTAAAAATACAAAAATTAGCTGGGTGTGGTGGCGGGCACCTGTAATCCCAGCTACTTGGGTGGCTGAGGCAGGAGAATCGCTTGAACCCAGGAGGCGAAGGTTGCAGTGAGCCGTGATTGCACCACTGCACTACAGTCTGGGCAACAGAGTGGGACTCAGTCTCAAAATAAATAAATAAATAAAAGAATACTAAACAACAACAACAAAAAAAAAACACAAGAACTTAATTTGTAGAGAAGTATTTAAAGTATTTAGGGGTAAAAAGTTATAATATGTACACTTTCCTTCAAATCGTTTAGCGTAAAAATAGGTGAAGCAAACAGCAAAATGTTAACATTTGTTAATTTTAGGTGGTGAGTATGTGAGTATCTATTACATTTTGCTATTTTTCTATAGGTTTGGAATATTTCATGAAAAAATTCTTTTAAAAAAATGATTGCTTGAGGCCAGGAGTTCAAGATCAGCCTGGGCAACATAGCATGACCTCTGTCTCAACAAAAAAAAAGTAAATTAACCAGGCATGGTGGCTACCTAGGAGGCTAAGGCAGGAGGACTGCTTGAGCCCAGGAGCCTGAGGGTACACTGAACTATGATCACGCCACTGTACTCCAGGCAATAAAGCAAGACCTCATCCTTAAAAAAAAAAAATAGTAAAAATAAAACTCAGGAGCTAACGGTGCCAAGGTTCCTTCCAGATGCACCACTGATGCATGGTTCACTAGTTATAGTCTCCTTCTAAGGATGTCTGGAATTTCATCAAGAGTCCCTAAGTCAGTGGCATCTGGGAAGGGGCCCCACAGTCTTTTCTTGATTATGACCAGTACCCCCTAGGCACAGCTTGGAGAAACCCATGAAGGTTTCAAATCTCGGTCATCTAAATGTGCCTTCTCCTTGAAGATTCAACCAATGCTGCTCAGAACCTTTCTCTGGGCCCTCCCTGAGGATGCTCTTGCCTCTGGCTCTCCTTCCTTAGAAAAATCTCCAGACCAAATGTACAGGAAAGTTCAGCCATGAAGCTAAGAATAGGCAGAACAGGTGGGAGCCCCTCAGAAGCTACAGCGGGCAGGATTACCCACCAGGAGATGCCTACACTGTCCATCTGCTCTCACCAAGGGTGTCATGGGGCTTGGCTGACTGTGGGCAGGGGAGGTGGAAATTATTGCCAGGTATTTGCAAAACTCCATCCTCTGGGCTTACTTTCCATGGGAAAGAGCCAACTGTCTCACAGGGACAACTGTCACCTCACAAATTAGAGAGCAAGGGGTCCTGAAAGAGATGATCACTTGCTTTCCTCACAATCATGAAGGAGTTACCAAAGAATAGGGGCATCCACTCACATTTACAGCATTTCTAAGGTAATTTGGATAATACTTTTTATGCAACTTTTCAGATAGGTAATAGAAATTGAAAGATGATACACAGAGCTTCACACATTCTGTTGGTGGGAGTATCAACTGGCAAGGTCTTGGAGAGACAGAGCAGTTTGGCAGTTTGTAAAGGGTACAAACCCTTTCCTCCATCAATCCCACCCTAGAAATCTACCCACAGAAATCCAAACTCAAGTGAACAAACATAAAGGTACAAGTTGTTCAGCGACTCTAAGTTAGTAAGTGATTGGAAACAACCCAAATATCCTTCAACAGAGGAATGGTCAAATAAACCATAGTCTAAGAGCAGTCCAGGAAAGAAATTCTGCAGCCATTAAAAAAACACTATGTTGTGTGCAGTGGCTCACGCCTGTAATCCTAGCACTTTGGGAAGCCAAGGTGGTCAGATCACTTGAGTCCAGGAGTTCAAGACCAACCTGGGCAACATAGCGAAACTCTGTCTCTACAAAAATACAAAAAATGAGCCAGGTGTGGTGGCACATACCTGTAGTACCAACTACTCAGGAGGCTGAGGTAGGAGGATCACCTGAGCCTGGAAGGTTGAGGCTATAGTGAGCTGAGATCATGCCACTGCACTTCAGCCTGGGTGACAGAGTGAGACCTTGTCTCAACAAAAACATAAAATAAAACAAAACACTGTAGAAATATTCATACTGTCCTGAAAATATATTCATGGCTATCGTTAAGCATTAATGCAAGTTCAAGAACAGTATGTATAGACGAAGCCCCATAAAAATTCTATCTATCGGCCAGATGCGGTGGCTCACACCTGCAATCCCAGCACTTTAGGAGGCTGAGGCAGGTGGATCATGAGGTCAAAAGATTGAGACTACCCTGGCCAACATGGTGAAACACCGTTTCTACTAAAAATACAAAAATTAGCTGGGCGTGGTGGCACACGCCTGTAGTCCCAGCTACTCGGGAGGTTGAGGCAGGAGAATCTCTTGAACCTGGGAGGCGGAGGTTGCAGTGAGCCAAGATCGCACCACTGCACTCCAGCCTGGTGACAGAGCAAGATGCCATCTCAAAAAATAAATAAATAAATAAAAATAAATAAAAAATAAAAAATTCTTTGTGTCTATATAATAATCCTCTGCCTGTCTGTTCATCTTTCTGTCTATCTATAAATATACAGAAGAAAATTTGGATGGAAAACATTATTAGGGGAATGGACTTTTCCTTTTTACTTTATACACTTGTGTGTTGTTGGAACATTTCTTTTTTTCAATAAGTATATGTTGCTTTTATATTTAAAACAAACACACTTAGCTGATAAAGGAAAACAAGGAAGGTTATTGCCTTCTCCAAACTCTGCTGCCTCAGCCATTGTTCTGGAATTGTGGTGCATTGTGCTGGATGGACCCACCTCTGCAAGGCCACCTTCTCCACCCTGACGGCTCCTCCACCATTAGGACAGTCCTACCCAGGGCACAGCTGCCTGCTCATTGCAAAGGTGAGATTTTTATTCCCTTGACTCTCAGATGAGAAGAGTTGCCTTAAAAGACAGAATGAAGAACCAGGTGCGGTGACTCACACCTATAATCTCAGCACTTTGGGAGACCGAGGTGGGCAGATCACCTGAGGTCAGGAGTTTGAGACCAGCCTGACCGACACGGAGAAACCCTGTCTCTACCAAAAATGCAAAATTAGCCGGTCGTGGTGGTGCATGCCTGTAATCCCAGCTACTCAGGTGGCTGAGACAGGAGAATTGCTTGAACCTGGGAGGCAGAGGTTGCGGTGAGCCAATATCAGACCATTGAATTCCAGCCTGGGCAGCAAGAGCAAAAACTCTGTCTCAAAAAAAAAAAAAAAAAAAAATGAGTGAACATCCCAAGGGTGGAGCAGCATGCATTTTGGAATCCCAAGGAATCTAATAAGCTGGTGCCATCTATTCTAGCAGACTGAGAAAGAACTAGTTATGGCTGGTGTGGTGATTCTTATTGGCCAGGCTCCAGAAAGAAATGCCATAGGCATTTAATGGGCATGGACCAGGTACATTGGATGTCTTGCAAGGCCAGTCCTGAACTACAGAGAATTGTTCCATGTCTCATATGCCCCCTGAACATTCGGAGACTGAATAAAGGCCATGAAATGTGCTGCACTTCTAAGAACCTAAATATGTTTGTCGCACTTGGACTCTATGGGAATTACTATGACACTACCTTTTATAAATCCCCTTTTCAACAGTGTTATCTCCTTCTTTCTCTTACCACGAACAAAGAAGTCAGGTTTATTATCACTGCTAGTTGCTATTCTAGGGTACACACATTCTCTGCTCTTTCATTCTTTCATTTTTCTGTACTTTTTGTACAGAACAGTTTCAGATATCTCTTTTCTTAAATCCAAACTTATTTATCGTAAGTAGATGCAAGCATCTGATGGATTTCATTATATCTTTTAGAAGTGGTGTCCAAGCATATACACATTGAAATATACAGCATTTTATTAGAAATGGTTTTCCTGGCCAGGCGCAGTGGCTCATGCTTGTAATCCAGCACTTTGGGAGGCCAAGGCGGGTAGATTACCTGAGGTCAGGAGTTTGAGACCAGCCTGACCAACATGGTGAAACCCTGTCTCTACTAAAAATACAAATATTAGCCGGGCATGGTGGCACACGCCTGTATTTACAGCTACTCAGGAGGCTGAGGCAGGAGAATCACTTGAACCCGGGAGGTGGAGGCTGCAGTGAGCTAAGATTGTGCCATTACACTCCAGCCTGGGTAACAGAGAGAGACTCCATTCCCCTACGCAAAAAAAAAAGAGAAAAAAAATGCAAATCAACAGAAAGTTAAAAAAGAAATGACTTTCCTTTTATTTCTCCTTTATAGTCAAGCTATTATATTGATTTTTTTCAGTTACAAATATAGGTAGGAGACAATATATTTATTTACACATATATTTCAGGATGTCTCAGGATAATAAATTCATGTAATATTTGATATAACAAGGAAGCATGGCATTGATAAAATTGAGCACTACAGTGTGGTCTCAGAGAAAACAGAATCCCTGCCTAGCCGAGATAACTATAATACCTGGGATTCACTGAGTGTCATTTGTGTGCAACGAATCAATGCCCCACGTGGGGCTGTTATTCCTCCCACAGTACACATAAGGAAACTAGGTCCTGAGACATAAAATGGCTCTCCCATGGCCAGGGGCCAAGCCACACCCACCAACATGTAGCCTGGCTCCAGAGCCCATGAGCAAAGTCCAGCTGGCCTGGCTAGGAAAGACCAAAGTGCAGAGGATGTAATAAACAGCAGCTTCTGAGCCAACTAGGACTCCCACACACAGTGTTTATTAAATGTCTGAGCTAGATGCCAGCACTGAACTCTTGGGAGATGTTATATCTAAGTTTCTGGCTTCTCTTAAAAAATCGGAGGCTCTAGCCACAGTGGACCTTCATTCTTACATGGCAGCTGAGGTAGGTTTGCAAAAAAAATCACTGCAATTATTCCTCACCTAATCTCTACAAGCCGTTGTTACTTTTAAGCTCCTGCCACCAAGAAATTGAGTTTATTTCCCCATCCCTTGAGTATAGGCTGGTCTTAGGACTTAATTTGAATGACGATGTGCCAGTTTCCAGCTAAGACCTCTAGAGGCCAAGCCCTCCCCACTGTCCTCAGAACCTTGAGACCATGATGTGAATAAGCTAGATTGCAGGAAGAAGAGAGACCATGGGGCCACGGGTGAGTCAGCTCATGTGTCTCAGATAATATGAAAAAACCCAGCCAGGATCAGCAAAGCTGACCTGCAGGTGACTGGAGATATTTGAGGGTGCTAAAGATTCCAGAAGAATCATTTACTGAGTACAGCTAACTTGCTAATATGCAGAAGTTTGAGCTAAATAAATGTTTGTTTTAAGCCACTACATTTTGGGGTGGTTTGTTATCTAGCAAAAGCCACTTGATGTAGCAATAATCAGCTAAGGCCATGCTGCAGCTGCACACCACACAGGGCCTGTTGTCTCATTTGAGCAGCCTCTACCTCTCCCTTTTGTCTCATGTCTGGCACCTTGCTTCCCTTATATCTGTAAACTATAGAAACATATCTAGTGACCCTTGCAGAAGCCTGTTGGTAAGACCCATTAAGGAATGAATAAAAGGGGAAAATGAGTGTTGGTTTTTGGAAGCGGAGAGGGGCTAGGACATGGGTTCTTGAAAGGAGACTTAGGGGAAAGAGGGGATTAAAGAGTGAGAAAAACCTGAGGAAGAGG